>JAKUBD010000304.1:0-12274 GCA_030563125.1 Metschnikowia laotica
TATTTTCTACTTTAGGTAATTCGTGTATTTCTTCAGAGGTGGTGTTGTTTTCTGCGTAGAAGAGGGGTAGATAATGACGATATTGGAAGAAATAAGATTACAGCTATTTTCATAATCAGGTTTAGCGTGTTGGTGTGGGGCTTGCTCTCCCATTGTCTTGCCGCCGAAGCCCAGAGCCAACATGTCACCACGCGCGGCGCCAGCTCGATGCAATCGTGAGGTGTCATTGATCTGAGCCTTGTTGCGGAGCATTTTTGCGTTCCCCTTGTCTTATTTCAAGGAGTGCTGCGTCTATCGTTCACTCGTCGGCTTCTAATCGAAACAATCTGGGCACCTCTCGCAAGTCGCTGACGCACACTCTATTGTCCGAAATCATCACCAAGTTGTCTCCATCCAACGTGTCGGTGTTTTGCGATTCGAAGCAGTCGTTGCTGACGGCTTTGATTTGTGGCGACCGCATGAACACGCTCTTCTTGCCGCGATCAACGTAGACTGCGTTCCAGCCCGATCTGACCGGCGCCGCAAAGTCTTTCTCGTAGCTATCGCCAATGTGCCACGTCCGCTCGAGAAACTGAGTGGACGTCAACCCAATGCTCTCGCGCAGCGTGGTCTGGTGGTATTGCTTGGCTAGGGTCCGGAAGAATTGCCGGTCTGGCTTGGCCACGCCCATGTCGTATGACAAATAGATGTGCTCTCTGTCAAAGTACTTCGATAGACCTAAGCTGTCCATGATGGAAAACACACGGTGGTCCGAATTACTGGCGCCAATCATTCGGATCTGGTTTCGCTGGAACGTCTCGAGCACCGGCACGACGTCGTCATGGAGCTCGTATGCCTCGGAGCCCTTGAAGTGGTCCATGAGACGACTGCACAACTTGGGTGCCATGGGGTCGCTCTTGTCGAGCTTGTACACTCTCCGGATGAGCTCCAGCCACCACTCATCGGAGGAAGTGATCTCTGGTGAGTCGTGGCCGTAGTTTGGATACTGCTTCTCCATTTCTTGAAACGCTACCGGGAAGTCGGCAGCAATGCTGTCCAGCAGCTTTTTGATTCCGAGCTCGGAGCTGGAAATATCAAAATACTGCTCATGGATCGGCCTCTTGAGTCGGAACAACGTGCCCCAAAGGTCAAAAGACACAAGAAGTGGCCTGTCGAACTCTGTCCGCGCCGTCGTCTTGGCAATGTTGTCTGGGCTGAGAGGGTCGGCCTTGAGCGACATTGCCCGGCGTCCCACTTGCAAAATTGAACGAGTTAAGCAGTAGGGCAGTCTAAGCATGGTAGAGGAGTATGGTAGTAGAGAAGATTTTCATTTCAGCCCGCAACCTTGTGGAGCACATTGATTGCTCCACTTCGCACTTGCCCACCCCCGCAATCTTGCCTACAGCAGGACATCAGCCATGGATGTCGTTCTATACATTTTTCTATGCTCTATGCTAGAAGCACTTCCCAGCCCCATTCGCTCATGACGCTGCTCCAATGCAATGGACTCGTGATGCGCTTCTCTTCGACTAGTGTGTCGTTTCTTATTGCCGCTACGACATCACGGAGATGCACCGAAATGTCATGGCTGGGTGCGTCTGGGGTGTGCCCAGCTCTCTTATCTTTCAGGGTTCTCTCACTGCTTCTCTTATGCTCGTCTTTTCTTCTCCACACTTCCTTGACCACCTCGAAAGCTCGGTCGATGTTGCCGATCCAGATGCGCGACACAAGCAACGCCCATCTAGCCTCACACCACTTGCGCTCCTCTCCCGGCTCGGCCTCACAGCTGCTTACCAAAAGCGGAAATATGTGGATGATATAAAGGTTGGAATTGCTTGGGATCGAAGCAAGCAACACGAATATCTTCTCGGCCAACTGGTGAGATGACATCAGCGGAACTTCAGGCACTGCCTCATGCAAATACAACAACGTAGCGTACCGGTATGCCTCTGCGGTGGAAACACACGAGTACATGTCCCACGACATTGACTCATCCCTTCCATCACTAGATGCCCCGCCGTTAATGCTTGGTTTCCACTGCATCAACTGCTGCTTGAGCTCAGAAGCCATTGAAATGTTGCCCAAACTATTCCTCGTTTGCAGTTTATCCACCTCCTGCGACCTGCGCACCCGAGAGATAAGATTGGCAACATGGCCCATTATCAGAAAGAGTGATTGTGCACAGCCCAAAAGTGGGTCCACGTAATCCTTGTTTTTGAGCATCGTGTCAAGGTCCTCGAAGAAGGAGAGGTGTCCGGAGCTTTTCACGCTGCTGTAGTCGGAATTGACAGAATTTTCTGGGGAGCCGTTGCTTTCCGAACTTTTGGAGTCTTTCTTCCCTTCTTTTGCTTTATCGCATGACGCTTGAATGACTTTTGTAATGGTGGCAACTAGATCAATTCCCTTGCCATCGTTGCTGCTGTGACTAGTCATTTGTGAGAGAACTTCGAAATAGATCCACTCGTTGAATAAAAGCTGGAGATTCTTTGGGATGTAGAGCCCCTGTATTGACCCACGAGAATTGGTCTCTCGCATGCGTCTGTGGTTGTCTTCTAAATTATTCCAATCTTCGTTCGTGACCAAAACAAGCTTGCTCCGCAACAGTTGAAGGCGTTCCTGATGCAAAACGGGCGCGTCGAGCGCCTCAACATACTGTCTGAGTAAATCAAGAATCTTCTGAATCATACTTTTTGCTCCTTTGAGGTGTGCAATGCCGCTCGAAGTATGTGTATCCCACGATTCACTGACGGCCAAGTTGAGACAGGTTGCCAAGGTAATGTCCGCGGGAATATTACAATTATCGCTGTTCTCCAGCTTGGAGAGAGCACTTGCAAGCTCGTAAATGCACTTCTTCATGTAGTTGTAACCCTGAGATCTCAATGCCTGGCTGTGGTCTATGATTTTAGAGTTCCCTGAGAGATGGAATAAGGTCATTGAGGCAATTGAGTTAAACAAGTATGAGTACTTGTGGGCAAGCGGAACATAAAGATTCCTCCAGGGGTTTTCAGAGAAGCCAGATTTGATGGACATGATGTCGCATGTGTAATTCGAGTAAAGGAACAAAATTTGTTCACTTTCAGAGGCCTTGGACAAATCTGCTTCCATATATCCTGAGAATGAGGGGAACAATGCTCCATCCCGAGCCACCTGTGATGCAACTTCTGGCAACAATGTGTTGAATGTACTTGTCTCGGAATCTCGAGCTCCGTAATGCTTTCTGGGACCATGCACAGCTTCGGTGATGGGTGATTGGAGCAATTCTTCAGCATGGCTCGGCTGAAATGCTAGAGTCAACGGGCTCATGGCCGCTTCTTGTATCTCAGGAATTAGAGAACTACCCTGTTGACTGTCATTCTTCAGCTGATCGTCATTCGTAAGGACATGATTGATTAAAGCAGAAAGCGATGGTGTTAAGTTAAGCTCAGATAAGGCATCCTTGTGAAGATCTGATTGTATGACTGCAGGAGATTGGGCGCTATTCTGATTGATCCAATTGGCGTCCTTTTGGGCGTCTCCTGCCGGGGATAAGATTTCGTGATGCATGGGAGTAATTGCGAAAACCTCGCGTTCCTCAAATTTGACCGGAGCTGTGGGGCGAAATTTTGTCTCGTCGGCAGCAACCTCTGCCAACGAATGCAATCCGTTTATGGCCTTGAAATCCCGTCTAAACTTCTCCAAATCGCGTGAAACAGTTTGAGTGGAAGTAGATAATGACCTCTGCATAAGTGATCCTGAGGGCGGCAATTTTGAATCTGTGGAACTGTATCGCCTTCTGGGTTTCTTTCTCTCATACACCCCTTTGTCCTCGAAGTATGTTTCTGGGTTGATTCCTTTTGACATCAACTCATTCTCAAACTTTATGAACAGAGTGGACTTTCCAACAACAGACCGAGACGCTAGCTCCAAATGATCTTTCAATGAGAGGCTTCCTTGCGCTCCTTCTGTGCTAAGCGGAGCTGTACTTCTGGCTTGCGGAAGAGCTTTCGATGAGTGAGCTAGTTCGGGAAGATGGACCAGTCCCACGGCTGGGCTTTGGCTTTCTTTGGCCAAAGCGCTCTGCTTCGTTGCCGCTCTCTTCACTTTAGGAGATGAACCAGGCTGCTCTATTATTGTTGGAGATTCTGTCTTTTCGTTGAATGATTTCCATTTGAAGCGTGTAGCATATCCCCCGCAATTGATCCCTCTCTTCAAACAATTGTAACAAGCAGGTTTTAACTCATCACATTTCAACTTTTTCAGCTTGCATGTGACACATCCACTTCTAGATTTGGCGTTGATCTTTGGTTTGGCCACAACATCTGTATTTACCAGGCTTGATAAAGACAGCATTTTTTCTGTCATTCATGACAATTTTGAATATGAGTGTGAGTAGGATGGGTGAGTTAATTTAGTTTCCCGAATGATGTCGAAACTCTTTCCGCAAGCACCAGTTGCGGAATCTGTGATTTTGATATGTTAGTTTTCCGCCTATCACACCCGCATATAGATAAGCGCTATCTCTGACCCGATTAGGCAATTAAATCCCCATCGATCTCAGCCAGGCGCGATGCGCACACGAACCGCGGCTAAAACAGCCCTGAAATTCTAGTCAACATGAAAATTTGAAGGGCCCAATCTAAAACGATAGCTACCTTCTTTGGTTTTTTGCGACGCCCGAGCGGAGCTGTGTTGTGCCAGCGCAGACGCATTGACCAGAGTTGAGTACCGCACCCAAGGAAAGCAGGTGTACTTCATAGCATCCTCGTCTACCCTCAAGTACGTGACCTTCAAGCCTGAATAAGCCATGAGAGTAATTTCGAACGAAAGCGTCACTTCATTGGATTTTCCGGTTCTTTGTGCCAATAGGGCTGCAAACAGAGATGTGTTTGCACCCTTCACCCCGTAGTAGCTGTCGAGCTCGGAAGTATCGCGCGCGTCTACACTTTGTTGTGTGACGCCTGGTGCTGAGCCATTCGATAAGCTTGCGTCTATCGATTCCTTCGTGATTGTGTCAGCGCCCGCAAGTGAAATCTCAGCCATCATGCGCGTGATGTTTCTTGAGCCGGGCAAATCGCTTATTGCCCAAAGAATTTCAGAAGTGTCCACCTGAAAACGCACTTCGCCCAACTCGCACTTGAAGCGGAAACTCTCTTCGTTTGAGTTGTCAAGATGAAACACATTGGGGTCTATGGGTAGCTTTATGAGTAGTTTTGAACAATGTAATTTCTTCTTGAATGAGGTGCTCAATGAGCACATGATCTGAAGCTTGTTGGTGTCTTTGTTGATGCGATACATGGGCAGAACATGAAGCAAAGGCTTGGTTGATTCACGCCGTTGCTGGTCGACGTTGTAGGTGAAGAGCTGAAACTCGTCATCCGGCGGCGTGAAAAAAATCAAATTCTCCTCATAAATCTTCGATAGCTCAACACACAGATGGAACTGCACGTTGCTGATGGGCACCTTCAACGCTTTTTTCATCCTTTTGGGGCCCATGACGGGCGTAGGTGTGCCGTCTTGATCTTCTTCGGATTCTGGAACTAGTTGGTTTCCCGTTCGCTCGACAGGTTCGGATTCACTAAACTCGGCAAGCTCTGGTCCATCATTTTCAACCTTGGAGATATATTTTTCGTTGAGGCCTAGCTTGCAAACAGGCATTCCGGAGAGGTAAGACCGGACGAGACACACACCGTGGACCTGGTTGAGCATCAAATTTCCCGACTCTAGATCAAAAAGAAACTCGCACTTCTCGTTGATGTCAATGTAGATTTCGTTTTTCGCATAGAAGATTCCCTTGGGTCGCCAACTGATGGCAGACATCTGCGTGCGTACAATAGAACTGTTGATGAAGTCCTCTGTCGCTTGATTGACCACGTCAGCACGGACCGCATGGTTTTTTGTAGAAGTGATTTTTTCTCTGGCAGCCTTGGTCTTCTTCAGCGACTGGCCACGTTTCCGAGATCCCCCTGCGGAAGGTGTCTCTTCCTCTGAGTCGGAATCGGCTGTGGATATGGACAGCTCCGGCCCGTCGTTGGAATGCAGACGGTGATGAAGCTCCATTTTGACATACTCCTTGAGTATGTTGTAGTCGGACACCTGGACAATGCCAAAGTCCACGCATTCGTCCAACAATTCGTAGACCAACGCATGATTATCGACGACCGAGTCGCGGGTGAAGGCATCATCAAGCGCGTGGTCGATTGAGTGTGGGGAGTCTTGATGGGCCTTCTGTTCGACTTTCTGCTGGGAGTTCTGCTGTAAGTGCTGCTTGATCTGCTCGTGGAAGTAGTGAAGGATGATCTGGTGTAGCTCATGTAGTAGCGAAACAGCCAGCATGGCGTTGATATTGTTGCAGGAAGCCGCTAGAAACAACACGTCGTTGTCGCCCCAGAGGCTGACAAAAGTCGCCCCTCGCGTATGGAGAAATGGCGTTTGCTGGTGTTCTGGGAGCTTACGGTACGCATTGGCAAAACGGCTGACCATCTCCGAAGGATCCGGAAGTGAGTGATGGTACGTGCGCTGTAGAAGGAGCTCACATCGCAGATACTCTAGCTGCGGGTCCGCCCAGTGGCAAATGTATATGGCTGAAACCATTGGGGACTCGCGGCAGGTGAGGTAGGGTTTGGGGTCGACTGAACTGAAGGTGGGTGTTGATGGCTCACGAGCATGCGTGTGGAAACGTGAGCGGATGAGTGGAGGTGGTGATATGCAGATAGAGAATGAAGAACGGAGAAGGGAGGTAATGGCACAATGGCAAAGAGATGTTGCAAAAATGAACGGGGCCAGCCGATGGTAGTGGTGGTTTTCGTTTGCCGCAGAAGGCTGGATGGCTGGTGGTCTTGATGGGTGTTCCGCCAATTCGCGGCGTGCGTGTACAGTATTATGAACTGAGAGATGGTATTGATGACGAACCGCTACTGCAAAACGGTCTTTCATCGAATACACATCCAGTCCTTTGATTTTGTGCCAAAAACACCGTGGTTTCCTTTCATCTGTTTCGCCACCGTTATTTGACAGAAACAAGAAAAGAAAAAACTCACGTACCTCAGATTCTTTCCTGCGCATCCATTGCGGCACCGCTACTTTTGACCGACCATCTACTCCAACATCCAATCCATCTTCCATGAGAATATCGCCAAGACTCGCCCAAAAACTCGCAGCGCTTCCACGATCGGTCATCACTGCCGAGCTCACCACCATCAACGCCGCTTCGCCACAGCCCCGTTGGTATTTCAAGCCTACCGACGCCGGATCTCTGCTCGAAGCATCTTACACGCTCAAGAACTATGTCCAGACATGGACGTTTCTCAATTCCGTGGCCGCCACAGCACACAAGCTACGTCATCATCCCACCATTCTCACCACGTACAACAAGGTCCAGCTCACTCTCACAACACACGACTCCGGCAACATGGTCACGGAGGCAGATCTCAAGTTGGCTACTAAGATCCACAACATATACGTGGAAGACGTTCTGCAAAAAACTTCGGTCCGCAATATGAACACGGCTTTTGAGATCATAGACAAAATGACCAAAAAAGCTTAGCCACGGCCATATGGTGTATGTTTATTAATCTTATAAGAGTTCCTCAACGTCTCTGTTGGCTCTGCAATACGCGTCGGACACCATGATAGCCTCGTATCTTCCCTCGAGATTCACCACCTCGGAGTAGTTGTAGTCCCAAATGTCCTTGACAGTTTTGGTCTCCACAACCTTCCGGCGGGACCCAGTGGTTCTCAGTCGCGTCTTACGCTTTTGGCCATCAACTTCAACTGTCCGCACATAAGTCACCAGGAAAGGTGGAGTTCCCGAAAATTGAAACGTGATTTCGGTTTGATCTCCTTCATTAAGGTTCTTGATGATGCTCTCTCCTTGACTGATCTCCACAGATGGCAAGTCATGGATGCGTAACTTAAGTTTCTCATACTCGACATCATTCCGAGTATAGTTCACAAGACAAAGGTTGGCGGACGAATCCTGCAATGCAACAATTGCTAATTCACCAGGCTTTGACGCGAGTCTCAGGAACTCGCGGCTCAGCTCCGCTTTTCTGTTTTGCCCGTTGAAGTTGTAGTACACGGTGAATGGCGAGAGGCCACTCATGTTGTAGGCGACATGATCACCAACGCAGTAGTACTCCTTTCGGCTTGACTTCGTGATGGATGGCACCTTCGTGATTGATACCATTATCTTATTATTCTCGTTAAGGCTTGTCGTTTCACAACCGTTGGCATCCGAGATTTCATGGAAAATCAACGAGTGCTCACCGATTGCAAAAATTTGCTCGAGTGACTTATCCACTTTCAAATCCTTGAACTTTATGGCATTATGTTGGACGTCAGTCACTTGGAATGGATAAGAGGTTTTTGTCAACTTATTGATGATCTCTCCTTTCAATTTGAATGGAAAACTTCCGACTAAGCTCAAAGGAATTTCGATATTGAGCTCCTCACTGACTTTAGCTTCACAAACCTGGAAAAATTGTTTTTCAACGACCAATGAGGGCACCACATTGACGTCATAAGATATGCGCCTTGTGCGGAAGTCAGAACGAATGTGGCTCGACCGTTCTCTGGTGTAAAGTGAATCAAACACATTGAGGAATTCATGTGTGTATGTTCCCTTATGGGAAGTCAGCAATGGAAGAGAAATTTCTTCATTGTCAATGCTGAGAATGGTTGTCTTAGACTTCTGATTGGGTGATGTGACTCTGTGCTCGATGGAGAACGGCTTTTTACCATGAAGCTTCACTTTCGCATATTTTGCTTGATGCTGGCAAACCTGACCAATATTCACTGGTGATAACAGCTGTGCATTTTGGTCATCAACGCTTATAAGCTCGAGGCTGGGCTTTGGATAATATGAAACCCGTACTTCATGACTTCCATCAATTTGGCCTGCGCATCCCCCACTGGAGTAAGAGAGAAGCTTATAAATACCTTCATCTCTCACACTGAGACTAGATTTACCAACGATGCTGTGATTTTTCACAAGATCCTTGTTTTCCAATCCGGAAACTTGATACTCAAGCCTGTCCGCTGAGCTTCTTCCAATCATTGATTTAAAATCAAGTGGGATCGAAAGAGAATCGCCCTCAACAATTTTGTATTCCTCTGATTTTTTGAATCCTACACTCGGGGTATCTTTCCGAGCTATGATTTTCACTGTGTCATCCTCTTTCGACTCAGCTGGACATCCCAAGCTGTCCTTCACATTGTCAATTTGCACCTTGAAATTTCCACCGTCGATGAACTCAGGGGTGTTTATGATCAATTTTTTATCATAGAGCTGTTTTACCTCCTCTGATTTCACCACCTTCCCATTTGATTCCGACACAATCGAGTATTTGAAGTCAAAGGGAAAGTTGCCATCGAAGTGCAAAGGAATTGAAGCTCGTTGTCCCTTGCACAACTGGATTGTTTTGGCACCGCCTTTGAAGTCATCCTTGAATGAGAATCGGGATTTTTGATTGATGTAGGTCGTGAACTTGTTGAGAGAAGAAATCGTTACCGGTCTCACATAATTTGAGTCGGTTAAACTCTTGAAAATTATCAAATAGTTACCCTCCTGGACTGGTTTGAAACTAAAAGTCATATGGTTGGCAAATGACTTTTTGCTGTGCTGTTTCAAGCCACGCTCATTTAGTATTGGCTTATGAACACCTGTGACATTTTTGTAGATCTCGTAGTTGATGTTGAAAGGACCAGAACCGGTAAAGTCCAATTTGAAATCATATCCAACGGTACCAATGCATTGATGTTCGATTGGCACATTCGAGATCTTGACCTCTGGCTTTTCTGGCCAGGTAATGGAGAGGGGCGTGTTCATGCTATCGAGCGTGCAGGGGCAATAACTATCCGAGCCAGAGAGTAAAGTATAAGTTCCCGGATTTGAGATCGTAAACCCTCTGGAAAACTCTTCTCTGTTCTTGAATGTGAGGGTCAATATTTCTTCCGACGTGTTATTTGTATCTGGAACAAATTTTACAGCGACCTCTAATGGGAACGCGATATCTGCGACATCTTTTTTGCTGTTGAGGTGGAGCGTTTTTCCACTGTCGGGTAACAACCTTTGCGAAGGGTTTCTATCATGCAAGCTGAGTGTGGTAATTTGCTTTAACTGCAACATGTAGCTGACCTCATTATCAGTAGAGTCGGGGTTGTAAACTCTCTTATTTCCCATCCCATCCGTGATGGTGTCAAGATGGAAACTGAGAGAACCTGCGCTGATGATTTTGAATTTCAGCAGATCGCGGAGAATTTCTTGTTCCAAAAGATTACGAGTCAAAGAGTGACTCTGCAACTTAGAACGACTATTGGGATCAGCTTCGGCGTCTCTATGAATAGTCTTGCTGAAGCTGTGAAGCTTTTTCCCATTTTGCCTTGCTGTGAACTCAACTGTCAATGGTAGCATGCCAACGGACGAAACCAAAGGCACTTTCAAATCAGAACCAGATTGATCGTCACCCACACATCTGAAAGCTTCGTATTCGGCTTTTGAGCCGGGATACACGAATTTGGCATATGGACAATTGCCAACAACAAACTCCTTTTTGACGGGTCTGATGATCAAGCCATCTACATCTTGAACACGATGTATTTTGTAGCTTCCCGGATTTTTGACCTCGATTTCCAAGTAGAATACCCTCTCGTCATTGCTAACATAGGAAGGGAACCTGGACAAGTGCGACACGTCCCTCTTCGAGAGTTTGCGTATATCCGATTGCGTGTAATTGAGTAAGCGGTGAGTGTCGTCAGGGGCAGTATGGGCAATCTGCAAGGAGTACAAGTCGTTAGTGGTATTGAACTCGATCGGAAGCTTAACAAACGAAGGAAGGGTGGACGAGTCAGACAAGGTGTCCAAGCAGATATTGCCGAAATCAAAGGGGTTCAAGGTGACCGATGACTCCGGCAAGTACTGAATGGTATAGCGGCCCTTGAAGTGAGAGTTGACGTCGATTATGCTCGTCTGGGCCACGGAGTCACCCATGATCGTGAGTTCTTTGTGGGTATGAACAGCGTTCCACATGGGGACAAATATGGTGGACAAAAGGGGCAAGGCGGTGTTGCTTGTTAGGAGAAAGTTGAAGTAATTGACCACGATGGTGAGGAAAAGAGTCGCTAGCGGCAGAAAGGATAGCAACTGGATGTTGAGGACGGGGAGTAGCCAAAGAAAAGCCCCGTCGATGAATGCATACTTCAAAACGAAGGTGAAGTTATTAAGAGATGTGAAGGAAGCGTCCAAGGCGGCGGCGCTCGAGCCCTGGGACAATGCAAAGGCGTCAGCTTTGACTAACAAAACGTCATATATTTTCCAACATTGGATCGCCACAAAGATAGACAGGACAAACAATCGCTGGGACGCCTGATCCACAATATGTTCCGGTATAAGGGTCTGTCCCGCCACAGGTTCGTCTGATGGGGGGTCCAGGACGTGTTTGGTGTTACGGCGGTGGTCCATTCTGGATGGAGGGATGCCTTGTGGTGATTCCAAACGATGTGTGTCAAGGTAAACACAGGAAAATTTTCGGATGCCAGGGTCGCGCTTAGTATGGAGTAGCCGATGAAGACTGGGGCGCGTGGAATCTTCATGATGGGTACTGACATTTCGGAAAAAAGTTCTTGTCGGAATATTTCATGAAGACCTTGTGTTGGTTATGGATGAACCCATGATCTCGATCTGTAATTTTTTTTGGTGCAAGGATAAACGTACACGGCACCTTATATATATAGTATACTCCACCCACACTACGTGCAATAGACACCGTGTGATCGGCTTATACAAACCTTTCTGATGCCTAGCTGGGTTCTCCATCTTGGATGTTTCACTTGTACATCTGCTCTACGTCTTGGATGTCTCACATGTAATCTGCTCTACGTCTTGGATGTCTCACTTGTACATCTGTTCCCAGTCTTGGATGTTTCACTTGTACATCTGTTCTCCGTGTCCGAATTACTGCAAGTGCTATACGCCCTATGCTTAAATCTCTATGTATATAATTTCGACCATGAACGTATTCTTGTGACTTTTTTCTATTCTTCGATCACCCACAGCCCGTGCTTCTTCACCTGGACCACCTTCAACACAGGAAGGTCCCAGCCCAATCCACCACCACCAAGTGCCGCTCCATACCGGGGAACCACATAGCACTCTCTCTTGGATGCGGTGATATTCTTCGGCCCATATGGGTGGCCCAATGGTTTCGAGTAGGTGATGAGAAGCGATGCCTTGGCAATGTTTGCAAGCTGGCGCCCGCTCAAATCCACGAGTGGCCTCATCCGCAACTTGTCTAGTCTTCCTTCCTTGTGGTTACTGCTT
>JAKUBD010000305.1:0-12211 GCA_030563125.1 Metschnikowia laotica
CGAAACTGACTTAAACGGCAAATACCCACATTTATCGACGTGGTGTGATATGATCAGGAATGATCCAGTATATCTGAGCCTCAACCATGTGATGGCTGAAAGAGTGGCTAAAGTGCGCGAGACAGAGAAGAAGCGCAAGAAGTAAGCATGTAAATTATTAACAGTATGTGTACTAATAAATGGATAGAAGGTCTCCGAGCTCGTAGTCAATCCAAGTAGCCATACAATTCTGGTCGAGATTATGCCCGCTGTCATCGAATCTGCCTGGCTTGCACTTGGAAGTCAGATCGCTGTTGGGGCAGTTTGTATAAGGAGCGTGATAATAACCAATATCTCTGAACCAATGAATTTTGGTCTTGTCGGCAAACAAAGCCAAACCTAGAGAGTGGACTGGGGCGTCACCCCATCTTTCATAATAGAATTTGCCGGTAGCGTCCAAATGCTGAAACCACTTGGAGTAAGCCTCACCTCTGAAAAAGTCCATATCACCAATCTCAAAATTGGACCAAAAGTGACAGGTCGAATACCCGCCAGCGACCTTGGCTTTCACGGGATTTTGCTGGTTTTCTGTGATCCATTGAAAGGCACCGTTCTTGTTAACATACTTGTAGTTGTTTCCTGTATTCAAAAAGTCCATTGTCTCCGAGAATAGTGTTTCCACACTTTGGTGAATGTCATAAAGGTTGATGGTGAAGCCATAGATTTTCTTGGTGCCAGACAAATATTTGAAAACGTCATAGTTGAGGGAACTGAAGAATTTAACACTGGGCTCTATACGCCAGTAGTATTTGTATTTTCTGAGCTCGGGAAGATCCTGGAAATAGCCAGAGTAAAAGCGACACATATTGTGATAAGAGCCCTTCTTTGCATATGCTACGTTTTGTTTCTCCAAACTTTCCATTGCTGCCTTTTCTCTGTTCTGGTCAATCGAGGAAGGCTTGTTCCAGACTTCGGATGGAATGTGGACGAACTCCACGGATGCTTTTGTGAACGTCTTCACCCTTTGCATGAACTTCTCTGTGAAAGGCTCATCGTTGATGAATGTGTAAGGATAAAGAAATTTGCTGTTGAACTTCTCTTCGAACTGTTGCATGGTACGCTGGATACCTCTGATTTCGTTGTTTCTTACCAACGCGATGATTGTGGCGTCTTCACGCTGATACAGCATTGGATCCTCGGGAGGTCTGATGGAGTCCATGTCGAAGTCCTTTGGCTCGTTGATTTTCTGTGCCATTACTTGGTCATAGACGTTTTGGTTTGATGCGAGAATTTCCTTGGGAGTTCCTTCTTTTGTTGAAACAAAACTGATTTGGACATTTTGAGGGGCTATCAGGGCACCGTTTCGTGAGCTGAGAACTTTGGCCGTGGAACTATCAAGAAACGTCCATAAATTTTGATAGGTGGTGTCGAGTAGGGTGTTGTCGACTTGAGTATGATATAGGAAAGCTAGGGAGACAAAAAGAAGCACCACCAAAGGCACGACGACTTTGGCTAGAAATCTCGGCAACCGGAGAGAAAGCAACGAGAACATGTGGTATAGAAATGGTCCGGATCTTGGTTTGATGGATCTTAAACTTTTTGGATGGGTGAAAAACGCATGTACCGGAAAACAAGGCTTGAGAGGTTCTTTGCGGAATGGGTGTGATTCACGTACGAGGCGATGGACGCGTCGTGCAACCAATCACAAGTTCTATGAAACGGCCCGAGAAGAAAAAAATTATAGAGATTAGGCAAAACGGTCAGTATCTACAACTGAAGGCTGTCAAGCTTATATTCTGTAGCGACTGAGCATAAAACATAACGCGGAGCACGAAGGCACGTGTTGTAGGGCAGTCACTATGTGGAAGGGTGTGGCTGCGGTAAAAATTCGACAGTGTCTCATGATCTGGGAAAAATCGACTTTTACTTGAGTCAAGACTCCACGATCTTTAGAAAAATACCGGACACCCAGTAGATCACTGCAATTAGGTCCACCCAAAGATCCAAAAACCGAGCGGCCGATACGCACAAGGTCGCAGTTCAACATCGCGCACCGAAGAATTGCACTAGCCATTCGGAATGAAAGGCCTTTTCACCGCCGCCAGAAAGCTTTCTGGGCTTCCGCCTCGTGATGTCACACTTGCGAAATTTCTGTTTCCACCGGCGACCCACTTGGTGAGCGAGATCAAAGCGGCTACCCCACGGAAAGTAACGCTCCATGGCCATTTACACAAGAAGCCACGGATCCAAGCGAAACGCAGCTTTGCTGAGCTTCGGGATGCCAACGGCCAGGTGATCCAAATTCTCATGTCACCCGAACACACGAGCCAACAGTGTTTCGCGCAGTTGAGTCAGAGCGGGCCAGAAGATTCCGTCAGCGTGAGCGGCTTTGTTCAGCAGAAGAAAGCGAAAAGCCCCGACGCTCCCCCGGAATTCGAGGTTGTTGTCTCCGAGTTCCAGACACTCAATGCCGCCGGCTTAGACGCAGCTCAGCTTGAATCGTTGAAGCACGAACACCCTGCAGACATGCCTCCAAAATTCAGGTATCTTCAGTTGAGAACAGAGTACTACCAACGGGCCGTACGCACCAGAAGCAGAGTGGCGCAAGTGGTCAGAAACCGCCTCACGGATAAACACGGTTTCGTCGAAATAGAGACGCCGCTTTTGTTTAAGTCCACGCCTGAAGGTGCTCGTGAGTTCTTGGTGCCCACGCGGTCTCCGGCCAAGTTCTACGCGCTTCCTCAATCTCCACAGCAGTATAAGCAGATTTTGATGAGCTCCGGATTCACTCGTTACTTTCAAATCGCGAAATGCTTTCGGGACGAAGACTTGCGTGCCGACCGCCAGCCCGAGTTTACTCAAATTGACATGGAGCTCAGTTTCATCAGTTCTCGCGATCAGGTCATTGCTGTGGTTGATGATCTCGTGCAAAAGATTTGGAATGACATCAAACAGTCTTCATTATACACCCTCGGTAAAGACGACAGATTACACAAGGTTGGCCAAAACGAGTGCAACAAAACACTTTCTACATTGACTTACAACCAAGCATTATGCAATTACGGCATCGACAAGCCCGATCTTCGCTCTCTGCTCTCCTTCAGAGACGTGTCACACCTATTCTCCATGCCGAGTGCCCCTGAGACAATGTCTGTCGTTGAAGTGTGTATTCTCAAAAACGCTCTTTCTGGGGATGGGGCTCTGAAGCCTCCGCATGCCCTCTTGGATTCTAACAATTATCCCAAGAGAAAACCTTACATTCTTTCTATAAAAACGGACGACCAAGCCCAAAATTGGTATGAGGAGCTCGTGGAGAAAGGTGTCTTGAGCCTTCACGAGAATGTGGATGGTTCTGTCATCTCATCTGCACTAGGTCTTGAAAAAGGAGATATCATAGCTATTTCAAACAGAGCTGAGCTCTCCTACGAAAATCCAACTCCACTAGGTAAGTTCAGACAGCTTGCAATCGAAAACTATCCCAGAAGATGGAAGCGAGAACTGGTTGATCTGAACGGAAACGTCACCATGGATTATGATGCCAACGACCTTTTTGTCGGTGCTTGGGTAGTGGATTTTCCTCTTTTCGGGCCCGTTGAGGTCTCAAACGAAGGAGATGAATACCCAACCTATAGCATGACGCAATTAGAATCAACACATCATCCATTTACAATGGCAAAGGTCGAAGACTACGACTTGTTGGAGACCGACCCATTGAAAGTCAAAGGCGAGCACTATGATTTGGTCATAAATGGAGTGGAGGCTGGTGGAGGGTCTCGGAGAATCCATGATCCAGAGCTTCAGAGATATGTCTTCGAAAACATTTTAAAGATTAAAAACCACGAAGAGCTCTTCGGTCACCTCCTCAAAGCTTTGGGAATGGGATGTCCTCCACACGCAGGTTTGGCCATAGGATTTGACCGCTTGTGCGCCATGTTAGTGGGAAGCTCCAGTATCAGAGATGTGATAGCTTTTCCCAAAAACCAGTCAGGGAGTGATCCAGTTGTCGATAGTCCCACAGACGTCCCAGCGGAAACTCTACAGCAATACTTCATTGAAAAGTTATAGATTTTGTGATGTGAAGATGCAAATGTGTATATAGTCGCTAGAGTTTAACGATTACGTCCTCTGATCTTTGTTCTTTTGTTTGATGCAAAATTGTCTTCAGGCGCTTTTCGCTTTTCTTGCTCCTCTCTTTGCTGCTTTTGCTTGAACAACTCTTGCATTTTCAACTCGATTGGCTTGGCCACCTTTTTACCCATTTTGTTGTCATCTTCCTGACCATAAAATTGCATCTCTTGAGCTTTCACCAAAGATTTCCAATCGAATCTCTTTCTTGAAAACAATTCCATGGACCAATTTTTCCAGACAAGTCTACCGTAGTTACTCTCCTTGACCCTGTGAGAGTTTGCCATCATTTCCGAGGCAATTCTGTCTTTGTACATTGGAAGTAAAGTCGTAAAATCCCAAAGCTTGTCAACAATATGAGACCCGTAAGAATTGCATGCCAATTCGAAAATATGGCCAGAAAAGATATTGAGAAATTTTTTTCTCATGATCAAAATGTCCTTCTCTTCGTTTTCAGACTTCAACACGAGAGAGTGTTCCACGACGTGAGAAAACACACCATGAAAACACATTTGCAAGAATCTCTCGCTTGGCAAAGCCATGAAGTTTTGCCACGAACAAACAACAAATGCATAGTCGAAAGCCATCAAAGCTTCCATAAACAAGGACCTGCGTCTTTCCTCAGCTGTGGGCCAGTCGTCTCTAGTATTGCCCAAGGTTGAGCCAGTCAACTGAAGTACGTTCTCAAAGAACTCAGTCGACGTTTCGTCGCTGTACTCTTCGCGGTTGTAGTTGGGTGCAAATTTGAGGAAAAATTGGTCGACAAGTTCGTCACGTCTATAGTTCTGTCTTTCCAGGGAGGCATTAATGACGGATTTTGCCAAGTCGATATTTTGATTTTCGGAAATGGAAACAAGTTGAGACATCTCGGGTATGAGTTGATCCAAGATATACTCTACTTCACCCGCCTTCAACTTCGTGAGCAAAGCTTGAATGATGTAAACACCCGTGGTTGATCTCTTGGACAATTTGAGGACTCGTTCTTTCATGTAGAGCTTGTACAATCTTTCAATGTATTTCATTCTGGCACCATCGAACTTTATCACAGCCTCGAGAAAATGGGAACCAACGCTATCTGAAAGAAGATATTCAACAAAAGCTTCCTCTTTGGATTCAGTTCCTTCTTTCTCCAGCAAGAAGAGCAAATGCCATACAGTACGGTCTCTGTCGGAAATACCCTCTACTCTCAAAATCAACTGAAGCACAGGCGATGCAACTTTATTGACGGCGAGTTCTCTTGCAGATTTGGTGTCTAGGGAGACAGCAATAGCGTCAACAATTTTCTTGATCTCGGTTCTGAATGATGGAGGCACCTCGAACTTACGATTGAAGTCTTGGTTGTCCTTGATCTCGATCATTTTTCTGGCAACCTTGGATTTTTTGGAACGCAACACGGAGTTGGCTGTGGTGGATGAAGGAAGTTCCTTTGCCGCCAAGATGAGAATGATTAAACGCATGACGTGAGATGCGTATTGATGAACGATCATGGAGGTCCAGTGAGGGCTGAATTCAGAGAGCATTTTTAAAATCATGGACTCCATTGTGACGTTGTTGGCGGGAGTTTCGTTCTCATCATCTGAAACCTCATCCATTTGGTAGTCGTTCGCCAATTCTTTCTCGACCAAGGCTGCACTTCTCACTAAGAGGGTCTCCAAAACATGGGAGGAGTATTTGTGATGGGCCAAGTCTGGGAAATGTCCTTGAAACTGAAGGAAGATGTTCTTGAGTTGACGGTCGGACGCGAACAAGACCAAGCGCTCCATGAGCTTGGAGCAGATCTGATTGGTGACCAACTTAAGTTCTTTCCCTCTCGCTTCTTCGAGAACTGAGCGAATGAAGCCTGCTCTTTCTTCGTCAGAGTCGAACGCATTGACGTTTAATGTGGATTCGGCCTGCTTGAAGTAGTCGATTTCACTCGAGTCGACCAAGCCGAAAAAGACGGACGAAAATTCGCCCGGTTGCTTTTGCTGAGACTGTTCATCGCCATCTGCTATCTTCTCATCTTGGTGGTCCTCGTTTTCCAATGCGCCCCTAGACTCGTCGGAAAAATGTTGAGCGCCTTCAGAGGTCTTGACCTGACCGTCTGCGCTTCTTTCCTTGTAGGCCGTGCCCTGGTTTCTCCGTCCACGTTGTTTAGCCATGAAGAGATGAGGTAGTGGAGATGGAGATAACTGAATTTTTTTGGAGCAGGCCGATGCGATGGTGTGCAGGTGAATGGGCAGTCGCGCTAGAAATGGCAGAAGTACCGGACGTCTGTGTGGAGACACGAGTAATGAGTCGTGAATGGTTTGGTCAATTGAGCAGAAAATCAGCCGTAGTGTAGGGACCAGTTTTGCTCTCGTAGCTGTTAAACTCGTCAAACCTCAAGTCTTCGACATATGTGCGCCAATAGAGAAGAATGTCGTGTATGTGGGGGTGGGCTGCAGCCGCACCATCGTTGTACGCCGGTTGTAAACGTTGGTCCGATGTAGAAATATGGAAAGTGCCCCGAGAAATAGCGATACCGTGACGCTTCAATACTGGATATCTGAGGCGCAAAGAGGGCGAGATACGGCGCTTGTATTCACCACACCAACAAGCCACTGGCTCTTGTAGTTCGTGTGTGTTCTCGTATTTCCGATTATGAAGTGGAGGTGAGCTGCCCTGTCCCTCGCGCACTGCACTGCGCGGCATGCCGCATAAAGCGCTTTTGGGCCGTTTCTTTGAACGGCCAAGCTTTATTTACGAGCCCGAGACAAGAATATATAAGGTCCGGGAGTATGCGCTGGATTCTTGCTGGCTAGCAAAAATGATTTTATCCACCGAAGCTCAACAGCGATTGGACGCACACCGCAGAGGCGCCATTAACAGTCCGTTCATGCACCCCTTCTGGGAGCCGTTTGACCTTTTGGGGTTGAAAATCCGGTGCTTGGACGAGTGGTTGATCTTGGACATATCGAAGCAGATCCGCGAGAAGCCAAATTGGGCTGCCAAATTGAAGGACGAGCTGATCACCGCCAAATGGAAGGCCGAATTGGCAGAACAAGAGCACGGTTCCATGCACTTTGATGCAGTGTTCGACTACGTCTTGAAAGAGTTGGCATGGATCGCCTCCGAGGAAGCTAGCGAGTCAGCTTGCGCTACAGGTCAGTTCAAATTCGGGCCTTTTGATGGCATCTTTTGGAGCGATCATGCCATCTCTCTGGCTAGTCGCGAGGCGTTTTTGAAAGGCGCTGCCGCTTTAGAGAAATCCGCTGAGAAAGACTACCACCCGGGATCTGACAACCTTGTTGTTGATCTTGTACATCCGTCATTGTTCCACCTCGTCTACGGAAGAACCAAATATGTGAAAAACGACGAGCTTGTGACGGCGGAATACACGGACACCATTGCAAAAGTGAAGTCCGACGTGAGATCCATGGGCATTTCCGAAGAGTTCCAATGGCTCCCGTCTTTGATGAAATTTGATAGCGTCTCGAAGGGTTTTAATTTTGTGTCATACATAAACAACCTCCATCCCGTGGAACACAAGGAGTTGTACCTGTCCATCGCTTCCATCTTCAACGATACTCTTCCTGGTCTCAACTATGCTCTTATCAGACACGCGTCAGGTGAAAACATCAGAATTCAAATTCCTGATTACACAGATGCGTATGACGGCTACGAAGCTTACGAAGAAATGTTGAATAAGTGGTATGAAGCGGAAGAATTCGATGAAGAAGGTGAAATGGAATTGGAAAAAGAGAAGGAAAAGTTAATAAAAGAATTCCCACCAAATTATGAAAGTGACCCCGTCACCTCAAATTTTGACTTGAAGTCTTTCGACAACTTGAAGGTGATTGTTAAAATGGCTAACATTGAGTTGACTCCGACGAAGCCATCATACGGTGGTGGCTCATGGCACGTGGAGGGAACAATCAATGAGGACATTGTGGCAACTGTGTTGTATTACTATGATTCAGAAAATATCACCGAGTCTAGTCTTTCCTTCAGGCTGGCTTTCGCTGACCCTCTTTACGAGCAGGGTGACACCTTCTACTGCAAGCATTTTTTTGGTGTCGAAGATGGATCAAAAATGATAAGGGATGTTGGTTCTGTCAAAACTAACGAGGGCCGCGTCCTTATATTCCCCAACACCCTTCAACATCATGTCGATCCGTTCGAGTTGAAAGATAAGACCAAGAATGGCCATAGAAAGATCTTGTGTTTCTTCGTGATAGACCCTCATAACCCCGAGGTGAAGGCGACTGATGTTGTACCACCACAAAATCCCGAGTGGCTTGCTTCAAAAGAATTGATGGACGAGTATTTCCCGGGATTGAATGTTCAAGACGTCGCACCGATGTCAAGAGAAGAGGCTGCGTCTTTTAGAGAAAAATTAATGGCGGAGAGAAGTCGGCCCGATGAAGATGACTACTTGAACCCATACATTCGGGAATTTTCTCTTTGTGAGCATTAAAAGTCAATGATTGTTCATAAATAACAGTTACATTAATAGCAATTGCGTAAATCACACTTGCGACATTTTTTACAACTTAGCCTTGTTCTCCTTTTCGACAGCCCTGGCGAAAGATGGGATCGCTTTGATCTTCTCAGACCATTTGGCCAAATGTGGGAAGCGCTTATGGCCGTCGAAGCCAAGTCTGTTTTTTTCCCGTCCGAAGATATTCTCAGCAATTGGGAAACTCAAAATGAAATCAGCTCCAGACAAGTTGTCGCCGACAAAGAAGCCATCGCCTTTGTTCTTCAACTGGTTTTCCAAGAAGTCAAGCGCAGTCACGGCCTTCTTCATGTAGAATTCGCTGTTCATTTTTCCAGTGATGACGCCAACTAGCTTGCTGACGGGCCAGGGGGTTCTTTCGCAAGCCAACTGTCCGACCAATATGGACACAAAGTGGTTTTGCAAAGTAGCCTCGGTAAAATGCAAGTAGTAGTTGACCAATTCTTGGTCATCTTCGGATGTGGGGGTCAATTTACCGGTGGTGTCGTACTTTCTGATGAGGTACAGGATAATTTGACCGGACTCAGCCAAAACGAGAGGTGTTTCGGAGCCATTGCGGAAAACCTGAACGACAGGAGACAATCCCAAGGGCCAGACTTCCTTCAATTCCGGTGGAGCAAGGTAGGCCTTGTTTCTTTTGTAGACTTTAATCTCGTAGTTGAGCTTCAATTCCTCGAGAAGCCATACGATTCTTGAGGCTCTGGATTCGTTGAGGCTGTTGTTAGCATGGATGATCAATTTAGAGCGGGAAAGTTACGTACTAGTGCAATACAATCTTATCTTGGGACATTTCAAATTCTGCGATGTTGGTGGCGAATACTGGGGCCGCTCGGTATTTATACAGCAGCGGCTGGGATGTCGGTTAGGCGCGAAAACGCACTTTATGTCCCTTAGATGACGGAAGTTGCGACTGACGCTCTCAGAAGTTGTCGGGTTTACCACATCGGCTGTTATGCTTGCTAAGTGAACACCGACAATTTTCCGGAACTTTTTTTGATTGATTCTACTTGCGAAGGTTTTCATCGCTCTTTTCTTCCTCTCCCCCTTTTTTTCTTGACGTTCCACGATAAGATATTGCCACATTTCAGCACCAAATTAAGATATTACTGTGCAGCATGTGAAAGCTGCTTTGCCGAACGGTGTGCGGCTGGTTTATAATTTAGATGTGCCACAGATCGGTGCACGGGTGTATTTCTGTTCGATAAGGTAGGCTAAGCCGTGATGTGCGGACCTCAAGTTTGTCTCTAAACTCGAGCTGATGGGCCATCTTCCCACTATATCGACCGAAAAAGCTGTACATCTTGTCCAGTATTCTGTCGATTAAATTTGCCAATCTCGCTCTTTTAATTTTTTTCCAATTTGGCTGCTTATTACGCAATGTCTTACTCGCACCGCAGCCGGGGTCACCAGGGACACGACGCCTCTCACTGATGTCGGGGCAATGAAACGGAACCAACGCAACCCCCATCGGCATATCGCTGCTTTCCCCTTCAAAATATCATCTCGTCGTGAATCCCAGCGTGGTACGATCTCCGCCTCCATGCTTGCAAGCGCTCTGCGAGATGAGCTTTCGCGCAGGCAAGGAAAAACTTAGTCCTAGGCTCATCTCAGCTTGTCACCACCAACAACACTATACTGACGATGGCCACTGAAAAACCCATTGAGACGTTGGTGCTTGACGCCACGCCGTTGATCACACAATCCGCCTCTGCGCTCCAGCAGTACGCAACCAAATTTTTCACGACGCCTGGAGTCCGCGCTGAATTGAGAGACGAACATGCCAGAAACCAGCTCATGCTTTGGGGCGATGCTCTCGTCGTCAGGCAGCCCAAGCAAGCGTTTATTGACAAGGTCACGGCGTTTTCCAAGTTGACTGGAGATTACGCGGTGTTGTCCATGAACGATGTGCACATCATAGCTTTGGCCTACGAGATGGAGTGTGAGAAGGCTGGAGAAGACTTCTTGCGTAAGTTCCCCGGAGAGGTCCGTGAAGGCGATGTGGTGCCAGAACCTTTTAAGCCAAGAACCACTACACGGGACTCCGAGGAGGCCGAGGTGGCGGCGGAGGAGGACGCACAAGAGGCCGACGATGACGGGTTCGAAATGGTGACGAGAAAGAAGAAGCCCAGTCGCAAATATAGGTGGCAGTCGAAACAGCAAGACGCGGCACAGTCAAACGTCGGTGAAAGCAGCACACAAGAAAGCGCCCCTGTGGAGGAACCAAGCCAGGAAGCCACAGCCGCAGTGGACGAAACGTCAGCAGGGCCTTCGAACGCCAGAAGCAGCAGCGAAGCTGACACCACTGATGCCCCGGGGCACGAGAACAAGCTGGACCTTACTGAAGAATACGATGCCGAAGACGATGACGGCGACTGGATTACGCCGGACAATTTGCAGGAAACCATGTTGAAGGACAACAATGAAACAGTCCAGGACGAGAGGAAGGAGCAGCAGATTGCCGTGGCGCTCTCGACCGGTGACTTTGCGTGTCAGAACGTGTCGATGCAGATTGGCTTGAAGCTCATGAACTACACATCCGGTAAGCAGATCAAGCGTGTTCGGAACTACATGTACCGATGCCATGCGTGTTTTGCCATGTCGCCATTGCCCAAAAGCGGCGAGCGCAAACACTTCTGTTCGAGATGCGGAGGCGACACGTTGCTCCGGTGTGCGGTGTCGATCGACGACTCTACGGGTAAGGTGGTTCCACACTTGAAGAAGAACTTCCAGTGGATCACGCGAGGCCAGGTGTACTCCATTGCATCGCCGCTCAGTAAGAACACACGCAAGCAGCAGGGAAATGCCGGGTACCAACACAACAAGGAGAACAGACACAGAAGTCTTCAGGACCCGGTGATTTTGCGGGAGGACCAGAAGGAGTACGCGCAGGCATTGAAGGACGACGCCTGGCACCGTAAGAAGAGCGAGAAGATGCTACAAGAGTGGATTGGCGGCGGCAGCGCCGACAACTTCATTTCTCCATTCGGCGCGTCTTACAAGTCTTCGGGGGTGCGTGTGGGCAGGGGCCGGAACGTCAACGCGTCGAAGGGCAAACGGAAGTAGGTTTGATAGAGCACAGTTACTTATAGAAAGATTGATCCACAGTAGCCGGGCGCCACAGTCGCCTCGCTTAGTGGTGCCTAAAAGTTGCCGCCCCGGCCCACGCCGATGCGACAGGCGGGCCGCGTGAAGCTGGGTTTTCAGCCGGCCCCGAGCCTGAGCCTGAGCCTGAGCGTCGCCCGGCGATGGCCCACGAACGAAAAGGCGTCAGATGTTCTGCCGGGCTAAATAGTCGCGGCCCGGCGGTCTCTATAACCGGGCGGCTCTCCGGGAGCCTGAAATCTGGGCAGGTGTTACATCGGCGGGTCCCTTTTATCGCTGGCGCCGCAGTTTCGGCAGGCCGCTGGGCCCTATTTATGGAAGCGCGGCGGTAGAGTGTCCGGCTACGGCTCCACGTTGCGCAGCGCGATTGCGAGGGCTAAGGCGCAGAACAAAGGCTTCTCAGGCGCAACTTCCACGTCAGGCCGGTCTTCAATTCTCCGCTTCTCCTTCTCAGCTAGTGACTGGGACACTCTTGGTGCATCGAATCCACAAAGCCGCCCCGGTTGCTTTCTCCCTTTTCCACTC
>JAKUBD010000306.1:0-12225 GCA_030563125.1 Metschnikowia laotica
ACCGCGTAGAGATGGAACCATCGCTGACCCTCCATGGAATTCCATGGAAGTCCATGGATGCTGGTGGAACTTGTAGACGCGTCGCCACCGCGTATGACGACATTTGCTAAAAATAGTCGGATATGCTGGCGCCACCGAGGGCATCGAGAATACCTAGGGCATCGAGCTCACGGGGGGCCCCGAGGGCCCCAGAAAAATCGCCCGTTCTTTTCTGGCTTTTTCCGCTTCGCCTCACACAGGCACGGGTGTTCTGCCCGGAGCTGGCATCGGCACTGCACATGCGAAGAACAGGGTTACCCGCCCCGCCACCCACCAGTATATAAGCGAACGCTTCCCTTCAACCCTCTGTTTTCGACCAAATCTCTTTGCCATTTGGCTTAGATCAAGTGTAGTATCTGTTCTTTTCAGTGTAACAGCTGAAACGTCATCACTGATGACAAAACTTAATTTCACTATTTTTGGAACTATCGCTGTGGAGCCTGATGGGCTTGCTCACACTCCGCAGCACAGTGTCGTTACCACTACACCTTCGGTTTCTGACGCGAACTTTTAACGACGTTCTGTGTGGTCATAGAGCAGCGATAATAGTTCGAGTCCGACCCAGATTTATGTGCCTGTTGTCGTATTCTGATTTCTTTGGCCCATGCCTCCCAGGGCTTGTAGCTCTACTGCATCCAAGCGCGACTGACTTATGGGCTATTATCATCATCGCCTGTTCCTCTCGTTATCAATTCCTTATCTTTTGGATTTTTCCCCTGCCTATCTTCAAAACGTGTCATACCGGCAAATGAACGATGAAAGACTATGACTCTGACGACATTTCCTGTCAGTCTTCTTTTTCCCACCATGAAGTAGACATGTTTGCCGCTGGCCACAGCAGAAATGAGGCTCATGATGTCATCACCAAAAACCTCATCCACTCGTCCTGTGACGCCCAAACTTTTCCAGAAATTGCCTGTGTTACCTCCAGCGATGACTCTGAGCACGTACCGGGGTCCTCGCCAGACTCCTTTGCCGCTTCAGTCGGAAATGCTAATGCGAATCTGCTCAAATCGGAGGGCCTCCTTAATCCAGAGCTAAGTGGTGTTGTGCACTCAGAAAAATACTCGGTAGATTTAAGCTCCAGTACAGATTCACCTGCTCTCGCTAATTCTAGACCAAGTCGTCTTTTCCCGGCCAGAGCCGGCCACACAAGCTTCGATGGGTATGACCTGGCGATTGACCCATTTGTTTCCCCCGATGGAGCAATGCTGTCCCCGATTTCTGATAATAAAAAAGGCAGCATCGAGGAGACGGAATCTTGTGACCTCTCAACATTATCTGACTCTCCGGGAAGTGTTTCCTTAGAACCAGGTACACTCCGTGCCCTCAACACAGCGTTGGCGACTGGCGATCTTGCGGAGAAAAGCGGCAAAGTGAAACTTTCGAACATATACGCCGATATGTACAAGGCACGCCATCCAGAGATCGACGATTCTGCGTCGGTGTTTGGACTCTCGAAGTTGGACGAGTACGATCAGTTCATCAAGCAGTCCCAAATCGATGCTACGATAGCGGACAAATTGGAGAAACACCAAACATCGAAGGAGGGGAATGTGCTTCTGGTTCTCGACTCTCGAGACTGGAATATGTTCTACTCCGACCTCACAGAGGCCCCTGAAGGTGGTGCAACTGACACAGTCCAAAAGCGACGCTGGATGGACATTTTTCGCAGTAAAAAAGCATCCATTTCCAGTACCCTGGAAGTGAAATCCCGCGGCCCAAGTTTCTCTCTGCGGCTGCCTGAGGACCAATCAGAAGGGATTTATCTCCGCCGGAGACTTAAAGTGCGGCATTTGCAGATGATATCTTTCGGAGGCACTTTGGGTGTGGGGTTATTTCTCAACAGTGGCAAGGCATTTTCCATCGCGGGCGGTTTGGGGACTGTGCTTGCCTTCATCATTGTGGGCATGATTGTGCTCGCCACAGTCAATTCATTTTGCGAAATGGTAACATTTGTCTCTGTCGTTGACGGAGTTTCTGGTTTGAGTTCGAGATTCGTGGACGAATCTTTCGGGTTTGCAACAGGATGGCTATATTTTTTCAGCTTCTCGTTTGGCCTAGCGGGAGAGATTGTTGCAGCGGTCATAATTCTTAGTTACTTCCCTGGTACCCAAATTCTTGTCAACCCAGGGGCCACAGCCGGCTTCACCACTTTATTCTTGTCCATATGTGTGTTGAGCAACATGTTGGACGTTAGGGTATTTGGCGAAATTGAGTACTTCAGCAGTTTGTTCAAGGTCATTGCCACTTTTGGTGGTATCATTATTATGATTGTTATCAATAGGGGTGCATTAGGTAACGGCGGGGTCATTGGCTTCAAGTACTGGACTAAACTGGAGTCAGTTTTCTCCCAAAACTTGATCTTTGGACCGTTCAGACCGAGCTTCATTTTGACCAGCAACGGAATGGACAGTGAACACAGTGGCATTGGAGGCGACTTGGGACGCTTTCTTTCTCTTTTGACCGCTATCGTCATTGCCTCTTATGCTTACAGTGGGACGGAGATTGTGTGCATTGCAGCATGTGAGGCCAAGAACCCACGGAAAGCTCTTCCTTCAGCTACAAAAAGAGTCTTTTGGCGCATATTGTTTTTTTACTGCCTCTCGACATTTGTGGTTTCACTCAACATCTACGCAGGGGATCCGAGACTATTACGTTTCTACAGTGGCAAGACAGGCGTGTCTGTCAGCGAGTTTGACAAGAACTTTGCAATCGAATACGTTGGCGGTAATAATTGTCACGAAATCTTCACCAATTACGGTGGCTATGGAAACGGATCTGAAAGTCCATGGATGGTAGCATTTCAAAGTGTGGGACTATGTGATTGGAGCAGCGCCGGCACCATCATTCTCTTCTTTTTTGCCTTGTCCTGTGGTAACTCACATCTTTACGTTTCTTCGCGGACCATATATTCGCTCGCGCTTCAGAGGAAGGCCCCTGGGTATTTGCGCCGATGTAACAGGTTTGGCGTGCCGTACATGGCGGTGGCCACCTCTGTTATTCCGTCGCTATTGTCATATACTTGTGTCTCAACACTGGCCACTCTGGTATTTCAAAATTTGACCAGTGTCATATCTTCTTCTGGCATATTCGTTTGGTTTGCCATGTGCTTGGCTTACGTTCGTTTCTACTACGGCTTGAAAAAGCGGCCTGACATTATCAGCCGGGATGATAAGTCATATCCTTATCGGTCACCACTTCAGCCCTACAGCGCGTTCTTTGGCATGGGCGGGTCGCTTGTGATTTTACTCTCCATGGGCTTCGTGGTATTCCTTGACGGAAATTGGGACACCATGTTTTTCTTTGCAAGCTATGGTACACTCATGGTCTTCTTTATTCTTTTCGTCGGCTACAAGATAATCAAGGGCAGTCACATGCCAAACTTGGAGGCGCTCGATTTCGATTCCGGTAGAAGAGAAAAAGACATTTACATTTGGGATGGAGGAAAAGAATACAATATGAGGACCATGAAAGACGTGATGCACAAAATATCTGGCTTTATGGCCTAATTGGAATGCGGCGCTGCTCAGCTGGTCTGGGGTGCCGCGTGCGCTAAAAAAACGATTTTAGAAGTGGTTTGAGAACGCAGCAATTTGCATATTTTGTAAAATTTCCATAGCCCAGCTATGACACCGTAGAATGAAAATGCACCACAAAATTTAGGATCAGAGAAACTTTTGGATGCGTGTCAACAATCAGAATGGACGCATCCCGAACTGGAATTTGATAATCTACATACAGGGGAATAGACGCTGAAGATGCAGATCGGGTGGACCAGCGTCTCAGTGCGGACGACATTCCATTCGAACGTTTTTTCCAACAAAATCAGCTTTGAAGTTGTCTAAGCTTGGATTCCCCGGCCTGAAACAAATTTTAAACAGTCTGCAAACCAATCTGTTCCATTACCTCTCTTCACGCACATTTGACGCCTTATCTTCGCGTTTCATCTCAGAGAACATCGGGCCACGTCTACCTGAAGTTGTGCACCATTCCCCTTCGGCCAACTCATTCGCTAATTTGCTTGGAAGCCTGACGATTCTTTCGAAACTAGAAGTTTAAGTCAATACTTAAAATCTCCAGAGAGTCGACGATCAGCTGTGCTTGCCTCAGATCATGACTTGGACCCCCACAGAGCACTTCCTCCACGGAAGACTTTGGAAGCCATTTCTTCCTTTTGACAAGCACCCCAACTTGATCAATGAGAACTTCAAAAATTTGTATCCGGGAGACGAGATTTATGTTTTCGAAACGAAGGACGATAAATGGGCTCGTGGTTACACCTTGACCCGGCCCTTCCCCAATGATTTCACCATAACGTCTGTGAACTTGGACGATTTGCCGGGTTTGAACGTCAAGATCGTGATTTTTCCTTTGAAGTATGTTGAGGTTATCGAAAAACTCCCGTTGAACTCATTGAGCGTTGATGACAGCGTCGAAAAGCCCTCAGCCTCGGGCCAAATGGTGCCAACGTTGAAGGAAGCGGAGATCCACCGAGGAAACGCCACAAACGAGTATTCGAGCATCAGCAAATCGATTATTCCGCCTTTGCCATTCGATAGTTTTACGTTTGCGGAAGATGTGGTGAACGAAGTCACGTACGCCATGAATTTGTTGACGTCGCATATCTTCGCCTTGTACTCCATTGGAGAATTCAGGCTCTTCAATAAGCTCTGGAAGATTTACGAGGGCTTGGATGAGAACAGAGTTAAGCTCACTCACAATATATTGACCGAGAATGAGGTCCAGGTGACTAAAGAGACTGCAACATACTTGTTGAATCAAATTCCCAAAAACTTGGCCTCCAAATCGGCACGAACCAGTGAAAAGCAGTATGATTTGGAGAACAAAAACACCGACATTTCAGGCTACAAGGCCGTCTTAGCCCGTGATTATCATGACGGTGCTTTGGTCTCGTTGGAGAACTCTCTGCCAGCTCGGTTGGCTTTCCATCAACAGTTATGTGCGTTGTACCCTAAATATCCGATCAACGCTCAGTACGATGATGACTCATTTGCACTCAAGGTCCACAGAAATGAAAAATTGAGCCACGAACCCCCATCCCACATTTTGGTGGACTTCAAGTCTGTGGGGGGATCATCCAACTATCAGCCGTCTGGTTTTGCAGGAATGATCGCATATCTCTACATTCGTAACACAAAAAAGAGATTGACCGAGGCTTTCGCAGTTCACACCAACTCCGTCGATGAGCTTGTCTTTGTCGAAAAAATCTCAGCCGCCTTATTTCGCAACATTCCAGCTTCTGAAACCGACAATAACCGGGTATATTTGGTGGCTGTGTTGACCGAAGAAATTGATATTCCCTTGAAAGATACACTGCACTCGCAAATCACTCGAGTAAAGAAGGGTGTGGCAGCAGGTGTAACAGATATCACCAGAATCTTTTCCAGGAATCAGGGCTCTTTGGCATCTGGTACATCTCACCAATTCTCTATCAAATTATTTGGTTCATATGTTACTCTGAAAACCGTTGATCCTGGGAAAATCGAGAACAATGGTTGGGGAGAAGTTGTTGACCGTATCATTAGTGGTCTGAACGATGGCATTGCCATTAATCCAAGAGCCGAAAAATTAGTTGTTTCGGTCAAAGAGTTCAAACATGAGCTCACAGATAACGGGAATGATGACTTGTATGCCGATGCTGAGTCTTCGGGCGTGCAAACCTCCGCTGATAGCAAAACGGCACCTATCGCGAAAATCAAGCCTATCTTTTTTGACCCGCTTGCGGAAAACTACGAAAGAATATATTTGAAGATGGGCAGAATCACTCTCCTTGAGGGAAAAAACAGAGATGCTCTTATGACCGTTGAAGTGTCCGCTCCCACCGACCAACATATTCGTTTCGCAAAAGCTTCGAATCAAATCGAAAAGCCCGCATGGCACTTTGTCTCGGTATATTCTGACGAAGTCATTGGTGAAATTGTTAAAGTGAATGGTATTGCTTACAAAAACACGAATGCAAAAATGATGAAACAGGAGTTTTTGAATTTGAACTTATACATCAATGGTGTCTTTGCTGGAGCTGCAGACTTGATGTTTAGAAATCTGGCAGGCATGGTCGAGTACAACAAGAAAGATTATCACACTGTGGAGTTTTACAATACCAGTTTGAAATCTCCTGTTGCTAAGGTCCAAGTTCACACTGAGTACATCGGTAAAACTTTCAACAGACAATCTTGCATTGAGATAATATTCCAACAAGACAGACTCTTGCGCTCTCCCGAACAAGGTATTGATGATCTTAACAGAGCGCTTGTGGAATTTTGCAAGTTGGATATCTACAGCGTTGTCAGATTTTTCCCGGAGTTGTTGCGTTCAATTTTGAGTATTATTGAGTCATGCGCTGGGTCCAAGCTGTCTCATCATTGTATGCTTTTGGAATCCGCTTTCAAATCAACCATCTATTTGTTAGATACCATCTTTGGCAAACTGGACCAATACCTCTACATGTTTGACACGTTTATCGCCGAAAATGAGATTTCCCCATCGGTTGGTGTTTTGTTGTTTTCCAAAATAGCTGACATTTTTTCACAAGCCCTGTCTAATTGGAATTCGGTTTCCCGAGCTGTGTGCCGCAATATTTCCCTTCTTATCAAGATTTCGTTGACTCCAAGCAAGCACCCAATCAATAAGGAATGTTTGCAAAATTCGTTGACAGTTTTGTACAATTCGGCTTCATTGTTTGTGAGTTTGAAATCACAAGCGCTCAACAATGACCAGATATTAGTGATGGAAATTCCTGACTTTGTTTTAGAGTTCGAGGAGTACCTTGATAAGTCACATTTGTTGCCTTTAGCAATCCAGTTTATTGATTCGATTGGAACACGAGGTTTGGGCATCAATTCTGAGCAAATGAATTCCAAGAGAAATTTGCCCCTTGTCAAGGATCATAAGATCATTGTTACGAAGCTTCTTTTGATCCAGCGCCTTTTCGCTTACGATTCTGCGGATAGCTTTACTACGATGCATCTATTTGTGTCAAAGTGTGTGACTTGGTGTATGGAGATATACTTAGGCGAACTCGATATTGAGGCCACGAGATTGGCATCTTCGATTATGAATTGTGTTTGCGATTTATTGGCACGGCACAAGGATTCGGAGGTAGTTAGAGAGATTTCTTTCTCTTTGGCAAAATACTTGTCGGCTATTTCAAGAACATTTATCAAGTACAACAAGTTCACAAGCTCGAACGATTATTTTGTTGCGAAAAGATCCTTCACTCAACTTTTCCCCAACCAATATCCATTCAAGGAAATCATATGTGACCAAATTGTCGGTGAAGAGCTCGTGGTTGAAGTTTTGGTCGAGCTTGCTGCAGTGTTCACCTATGTTGCTAAATTAGGACAACAATCAGCGGGCAAAGGCGGTTTTCTTGCCATCAATAATGCCGAAATTGCAGACGACTTTTTCGACCCCGCAAAGTATCTCTCGCAAAACGGTATGAACGAAGATGTTCATACAATCTTGTTTGGAATTCAAACCATAAGATTAGGTAAATTTTTCCCCGAGGATAAATGGTTAACCTATTATGCACTGATAGCCGAGGGTTGTTTGATGGCTTTGGAATTAGTGAGGCCTCTCATGATTGTCCATTTCATTCCTAGTGTGGAAACTCCGGAGCTTTTTGACAGATCCTTATGGGGAAGCTACCTAAAAACACTTTTGAAGTTGGCCACCCTCTCGTGTGTTTCTGTTGAGCATCTTTCGACCATTCCTAGAAAAGCGTGTTACCAGATTACAGGATCGATGAGAGACAGGATAGCTGGAATTATTGACGAAGCATGGGACACTCTAGCATGGGAAGCCACTCCAGAAGACGAAACCAGGTTTAATCTTTCTCTGTTTGGTGGGTATCAAGTGGAATTCATTAGCAACAATCATGCGATTTTACAAGATTTGATGCTTTTTGCTCTTCAAAGAAACATCGCATGTCAGAGGGTCAGTGTCAAAATTCTTTGGTCAATCGTGATCTCTGAATACATCCTTAGCGATTCTGTGGTTGATGTTGAAAAAGAATGTTTGCTCGGATTGCATGATATCTATTATAGAGCAGCTTACAAGCCTGGCATTAATGAGCAGCTCACTTTCATTGAAAGGTTGAAAAGAACCATTCGATTGGATCAGGAGGATGTTGCTCATGATATGATTGTCAAATTTATTGCAAACTTGGCAGGATTCTTGGAAGTTTTGAACGATCTTAATCAAGTTCCAGTTGGTCCCGAATTCGAAGACGACAGAACTTTCCACAAGTTAAACATAAACGCATACTTGAAGAATGCTAATAAGCCAGAGCTTTTCCACTCATTCATCAATCAAATGTACGAGGAAAACGTCAAGAAGAATGACTATGTTCAAGCTGCATTAAGTCTTGAATTGTTGGCTTCCACTTATTCTTGGGATCACTATGCTGTGATTCCGGCTTCTTACAGACCGAAGTTCCCTGAGCAGACCGCTTTTGAGCGTAAAGAGGCTCTTATTAAATGGATTGCTCAAAACTACATCAAGGGCAATAGTTTGGAGAGGGCTACAGACACTTATAATGAGTTACTCGAGGCATACAGCGAACATACTTATGATCTTAAGTCCTTTGCTTATGTGCATCAAAAATTGGCAAAATTATATTTGGATTTGGAGTCTTCAGACAAACTTAGTCCTGCCTTTTACAGAGTCGCCTACATTGGCGCTGGCTTCCCATCCAACATCAGAAACAAAGAACAGATTCACGAGGGATTGCCGTTTGAGCACATCACGTCCATTCATGAGCGTTTGTTGAGACTTTATCCCGGTGCGAGAATTGTGGTCGATGATAAGCAAGCCATGGAGCTCAAGAATAAGACACAAACAGGTCGTTACTTGCATGTGTGTTCCGTTGAGCCTGTGGACGAAGTGTCGGATAAGATTCTCAACACCTCGATTGGTGTGAGACAATATGCCAGAAACAAGAACTTGAGATTCTTTTCCACCACTAAAAAGATTCCAGGTCTGACTTCGGTGTTTGATTTATGGACCGAGGAGATTACCTACGAGACAGTTGTGTCGTTCCCTACGCTCATGAAGAGAAGCGAGATCAAGGACACGACGGTCATTCGGTTGTCGCCATTAGACAATGCAATCAGAACCATTCTTAACAAAAATAATGAGTTGGTTCAATTGGAAAGTATTATTAATATGGCCTACAGAGAAAAGGCGGACTACAGCTCGTTGTTGAATGATCTTAGCAGACAGTTGGCGGGCACAGCAGACTCTCCTGTCAACGGTGGTGTTGGACAGTACCGTACCTTCTTCATGGATCCAAATTACGACGGCAAGCCCGACTATGCGTACAACATTCGTTTGTTGAGAAATGCGTTCCATGATTTGACTATTGTCTTGAGTAGATGCTTGCATTTGCACGGCAAGCTCATTGGCTCTAGCATGCGTCCATCGCACGATGCGTTGGTGGAGCTATTCAAGCACAACTTCAAAGAGGAAATCGAAACCTTGAAGATTAACACCAACTACGAAAGCATTAACTACAATCACAGCACCTCTGCTGCGCAAGTCGTCAAAGAAAAAAGAGCACATGCCAATGGAGCTCCATCTGTGAGCGGCACAGCGTCAGTCAACGGTGGTGTCTCGTTGAATGGAACCATGTACAGCGACCAAACTAATTCTATTATTGGCTCTTCATTGCAGAAGACAAATAGCAGGACTTCGAGGGGCTCTTCCCACTCCAGTTCTACCAGTGCTTCGGAGCCCAGCATCAACAGCTCTTTCAGAAAGCAAAAAAGAACGGCGTTGAACTGGAGAAGGGCTTGGTGAGCCCGTGCGTTCTTTTGAAAGAACCCTCTGATTATTTGTATAAAAAGAACAATTGAATGAAAACATTTTTCAATGCGGTCCGCAAACACATGTCCGCCTATAGAAAGTAATAAAGGCTTTTCTGACCAAGTGATGGCTGCTGGCGCATCCGCAGCTTGCAATCAGACTCTTGGTGTACGGGTGTGTAGGTGTACGGGTCGCGACGAAGGAAACATCCGAACAAAAAATGCACCGAAAACACCATAGTGAATCGCCACCGTTTACCAACCACAATGTTCAGAGTTGCTGCCCGTTCTATTTGTGCTCCTGTCAACAGAGCTGTCTTTTCCAAAATGGCTCAGCCAATGCGTTTCTACGCTGTTGCACCAATCACCAAGGAGGAGGTCACCAAGAGAGCTTTCGAGGCTTTGAAGACCGTCGCTTCCTTGCAAGAGTCCAAGATCTCTTTGGAGGCAAACTTCGAGAAGGACTTGGGCTTGGACTCCTTGGACACCGTTGAGGCCTTGGTCGCCTTGGAGGGGGAGTTCGACTTGGAGATCCCAGACAAGGTTTCCGATGAAATCAAAACCGTCGGCCAAGCCGTTGAGTACATTTTCGAGGAGGAGCAGAAGTTGTAAGCTTCGCCTCCGCTATTAGCTGTGTAAATAAATGACGAAGCACCTCATGACTACTGCTTGTAGACAAGGCCAGCGCCGTGTCTGGCGAGGCGTGGAAGGGCGTGGAGGAACCGTGCCGATGCTATGGATCAGCCAGCAAGCATTGTTGTCTATTTTGGTTTTGCCTCATCACGCCGTAGCTCCCAGCATTCGCTTCGTGTAACACATATAATTCGAGCCTCATTGGACAAGACCCTGTCACGTGTAGACCCGGGCCGATGTGTAACTGGTCACGTGTGGCATCATTGGAGACCCCAAAGGTTATTCATCGGCCACCCGTGTTCACTGACTAACCAACGCCGACACAATGAATCCTGCGGAACAAGAGCTCAAAATCACTTCAGCTAGTACTGCTGACCATGATGCCGCAGACGCCGCCAAGTGTGTGCTGAGCATGGCTCTTTCAGACACTGAGGACGAAATGGATCACGCGGAAGATGCTGACGAAGATGATGGCGCCAACGGTGCTGTGGAATATCCGGGTACGGTCATTCCAGACCTCACGCCAGATCAGATTGAATCGGATCGGGACTTGGCGCGGGAGTACCCCGATGATGCCGATGCCATAGATTTGATCCATCTTAAGATCGGCAGTCTCGAGGATTTGGATCTCGGGCGTTTTAAGAAATTGGAGGCCCTCTGCTTGAGACAGAACCTCATTGACTCCATTGTTGGCGTGGCCGACTTGCCTGCTGAAACCATGGAGGAACTCGATTTCTACGACAACAGAATCAATCACATCAGCAGCAACGTCAACAAGCTCGTGAAATTGACGCATTTGGACTTTTCGTTCAACAAAATCAAAAACATCAAGAACATCGACAACCTTGTGAGCTTGGAACACCTCTACTTTGTCCAAAACAAGATCAGAGAAATCAAAAATCTCACCACGTTGCAAAAGCTCAAGACGCTTGAGTTGGGGGGCAACAGAATTGAGGAAATCCTGGAAGACCTCATGCAGTTACCGCTGATCGAGTCGTTGTGGCTCGGAAAGAACAAGATTTCGCGGTTGCAAAACCTTGGCAATTTAAGCAACCTCCGAGTGCTCTCGATTCAGTCCAACAGGATAACCAAGATCGAGGGGCTCGAGGGCTTGGTGAATCCCGAGGAGCTCTATCTTTCGCACAACGGAATAGAAAAGATCGAAAATTTGGAACACAATTCCAAGCTTACGGTTCTCGATGTCACGTCCAACAGGCTCACTAGGTTGGAGAACCTAAGTCACTTGAAAAACCTCACGGACTTCTGGTGTTCATACAACCAAATTTCTTCATTTGAGGAGATCTCTAATGAATTGGGTCTGTTGCCTGAATTGGACACAGTTTACTTCGAGGGCAACCCGGTGCAGCTCACTAATCCTACCGCGTACCGGAGAAAGCTTCGTCTTTGCCTTGGAGAGTCTCTTGCCAAGATAGACGCTACATATGTGAGAGCGTGAAAAGCCCATTGCATAATATAAATTACTGCGCCATTTGGCGTATTCATGTTCTGTTGCTATCGTATTTTTTTTTTTTTATTATTTTTTTTTGTTTGACTTGTTATTTTTTTACCTCCGTGGCATGTTCACTTCGCATATTGATACTTAACCTGAGCTTGGGCAGTCCGCGATAGAAATGCACACGAACGAGCTTGGTTACCATCACCGAGGCATTTAAAACGAAATACGGCTGTACGCCGGCATGATCAGAACAAGCGCCGGAAAGCTAGA
>JAKUBD010000307.1:0-12166 GCA_030563125.1 Metschnikowia laotica
TTCTTGATACCGGTTTCCTTCAAGTAATTACCAACAATATTGGAAGCTTCATTTATCTGCTTGTAGGAAAACACACGAGTCTTGGATGCAGCGTCCATGAAGGACTTGGTCTCAACCACACAGTCTCTGTCTGGGTGTTCAAGGGCGTTCTTCATGAAGATATCTTGAATAGCACCTCTGTATCCTGCCCAGTCCAAATCAACGGTTGGGTCAGGCAAATGTGCCTTTTGCGAGTCGGTGATTAAAGGCACCGATGTTATGACCGCATCAGAGTCCTGGGACACGTGGGAGTAGAAGGCGGAGAGTTGCTCGGCCAAAAAGTCGATTCTCTCGCTCTTGTAGAGCAACGAGTTGTAGAAAATGTGAAACTCGTTATTGTCGAGCGACAAGAAAACAGCGAGATCTCTGACAGATCCTTGAACGGACGTTTCCAACTTCTGGGACGGTCTAGAATGCTGGAACGACACTCTAAAGAGCGGAGGGTTTGTCTCGAGCAGCTTCTGTGCCTTCATGGCCTCGGCGATGTCGGTCAACGAATTATAGTCCACGCGGGCTCTGTTTGTGTCATATTCGTGCTTGACTTTAGCAGCCAAGTCACTGAACTTCATGGTTCCGTCCATGGCAAGACGTATGATGAATGGCTCGCCCGTCAGCTGACAGTCCGTAGCAATCACGACATCTTCGTCTCCCGTGAGTCTGTGGATGATGGCCGCAAAAACAGCCAAGCCTGTGACAAAATTGGCTTTTTCGGATATACGAAACACTTTTGTGGCCTCCACAGACCGGTTGTTCAAGGGCTTCAAGAAGTCGTGGGGTAACACGGACAACGTTGGATTGTCCAAATAAGTCAACCAATAATCTAGCATTGTGCGGTGTTCAACGGAGGTCACAATTGGAAAGGAGCAATTGATCAATGCCGAGAAAGAAAAAGAGAAGTGGGTTGGTCAAAAGGAATTGAGTAGCTACAAACTTGTCCTGTTTCTTGATTCTTTTCCACTAGTTGTAAGATACAGGTCTGGGGCACGAGCGGGTCCAATGACTCACCTCACGTGGCGATAAGGCGCCGTAGGTGCGGCAGCACCGGGCCGACTCAGGCGATGACACATTTGGCAACCAGCAGCAAAAGCCGCAGACGGCAGATGATGAGAAATATGTAGAAATGAAAAGATGCAAAAATGCAAAAATGAAAAGACGCAAAAATGCAAAAATGCAAAAATGCAAGAAATGCTGACGGGCGGAATTATCCATAAACACCCACAAACACCCCTCTAGTTCATAAACAAAAACTGGAGATCGTCAGGCGTCAATCGGTTGACAGCCGCGTCATCGTGATTGATTGTGGCATTGATCATGTTTGCCTTCTTCTCTTGCAACTCGATGATCTTCAGCTCTATACTGTCCTGAATGCAAAAACGCGTGATTCGAATTGGCCGCTTTTGTCCGATACGGTGAACTCTGTCCATGGACTGCCACTCGACACTGGGGTTCCACCACGGATCCATAAGAAAAACTTGCGATGCTTCACACAAGTTCAAAGCGACACCACCGGCCTTTAATGACACCAAAAAGATCTCCACTTGTGGGTTTTCCATGAAGTGCTTGATGGTGTTGTCTCTTTGCTGCGGTGTCATTGATCCCAGAAGCTTCACAGTTTCGAAACCCGCCCGCTTCAACCTCCATTCAATCAAATCTAGCATGGAAGTAAACTGGGAAAAAACAATTGATTTAATTGTGTGCCTGTCTGAGCGTAGCTTGTAAAGTTCTTCAACAAGCGCCTCGATTTTGGTAGATGATCTCCATCCTCCTCCGTGGGTACCAAGCTTGATACGATTGACAATGGATGCTTTGCTAAACAATGCTTCATCAACTTCCAATGCGGGCTGCTGCAAGTCAATAGAGAGTCCAATATGGCACACTGGGCATTGTAGGCGCTTTTCTTCACCCAGAAAACTTTCCGCATATTCTTTGATGCAGAGTCGACAGAATCGATGGTGGCACTTGGACTCGATAGGCTCTTCTGCTTCGTCATCACACAATTGACACATGATCACACCGTCCACTTCTTGAGCCACAGAGTTAGCGCCAACCCGCTTCAAAACCAAATCGGGGTGATCGGCAAGCTGTCTCATTCTTGTGATCAAAGTAAAAATGTTCGCGTAGTTGTTGAGAACGACACCTTCGGCCACGTAGTCATTGAATTTTCTCTTGGAGTCGCTGTATAACGACAGATACAAGTCCTTCTCTTCCTCATTGAAGAAATCTTTTCTGATTTCAACGATTCTTGGGGGCAAACCCAAATCATCCGCCCTTTCCAACTTGGTTCTCCGCAACATAATGTTATTTAAAAGAAGCCGGATATGCTGGAAGGATGTGAGCCCATCGCCCTCGATTCCATATTTCTGGATATTTTTCAACATGAAATGATTGAAGAAATTCGTGTGCAACATTGGAGTGTGGCCACAAATGTCACAGTGGCGCCAATCCGAGAACTTCCACTCAGATGATGAACATTCACATTTGGTACAGAAGTACTTGTAGAACGGATCTAGCTTCATGAAGCGGATCAAGGAGTACATTTCACCAATTCGATTTTGCAAAGGGGTACCGGACAAGCACCAGCGCTTTTGGCATTTGAGTTCGTTGGCAGCCTTTGCAGTACCGCTGGTTCTATCTTTGATATTGTGGGCTTCGTCAAGAATCACCCGGTAAAAATCCAACGCATGCAACGGGGATTTCTGCTTCACTACCCCGTCTTTTCTTTTAAAGCCGTACCTTTCCTTTCTGTAGACACTCTCAAGAACGGAGTATGATGTAAGAATGACGTCGTATGCTTCCAAATCCTTGGCGGTTGAAGCTCTATTGGCGCCGTGAAAAAGTAACACTTTCAACTTTCCTTCGTGGGTATGGTTTTCGATCTCATGTTTCCATTGCATCAAGGCAACCGTGGGCCCGATCACGAGATTTGGTCTCTTGGATAAATCGGACATGAACAAGGCGATGGTCTGGATGGTCTTACCCATACCCATCTCGTCGGCAAGCACTCCTCCCGCAAATTCGCCCTCTTCCTGTTTCAAGAGCCAATTCAAACCCTCGAGTTGGAAAGGAAGTAAGCGAACATTCATTCCCGGAGGCTGGGGCGCCCGCTCCACCTTCACCTTGTCGATGGACTGCAAGTAGGGGAACACGTCCTTCAATTCGGGGTGCTGATCGTACAATTTGTTGGTGACACGGGTGAAGTACGGCACCTTGACCTTTGGGGGTTTCTTCTTTTTCGTTGTTTTGCGTTTTTTGTTGGGAGGCACCGTCAAGAGCTGCTCGTCTGGATCGGAGTCCGATAGCAGAATGGCGTTCAGGGCAGACTGACCTTGGGGCCGGGCCAAGCTCATCATGGGCAAATTCTCGAGGTCAATGTCGAGGTTATTGATGTCGATTGCTTTCTCCGTTTTCCGGTCCAGCGCCTTGCGCCGGTTTCCGTTTTTCGCAGGACGGCGGCGGGCAGCAACGAGTCGGTCGTTTTCGCCGCCGTCGTCATCGTCATCGACCACGCTGTTTCCGCCATCCGAGTCTTCAACTTCGTAGACGTCGTCGGCTTCTTCTGCTGCGTTGTCGTCTTGGTAGTCGGCATCGCCGTCCAGGTCCAGCACCACAACCACGGCACGATTTGCCTGCGCCGCATGTTTGCTCCGGGTGGCGGCGGCGCGTCCGTTTCGTTTCGTCGGCCGTGCTGGTTTCGACGTCTTTGTCGCTTTCGACGTCGTCACGTCCTCGGCACTGCCGTCCGAATCCTCCGCATAGCTGATTTGCCGAGCACGGGAGCCGCGTCCCCGTTTGCGGTCGGGATCATCGATAATGAAGCCGCCACCGTCTATATCGCTATCGCTGTTGCGACTTTCGGCGGCGGCAAGAGCAGCGATGGGAGGCAGGGCGGGAGGCGTGGCAGGGGATTCCTTGCTTGCGCGAGGCATGGGCGCAGAAAGATAATTCCGATAGTAGCCGAAACTGGGCGGGGGGAGGCACTTTCTAGAAGTGGTGATAAGCGATTGCGAAACTGGCCCGTGGGCAGCGGCGGTATAGAAGGCATCGCCGCACGATGGCGAGCGGGGGATGTACGGGTCTCCGGCTCTACAGGTGGCTTCAGAGGTAGACCGTCTCTACAGGTAAGCTTTAAAGGTACGTAAATTAGTTACATGAGTAATGAAACAGGCTCATCCGGGCGCTTAACGACCACGGGAGGTGGTCTTGGTGTGTTGACCTCTGACCTTCAAACCCCAGAAGTGTCTGATACCTCTGTGGGCTCTGATCTTCTTCAATCTCTCCAAGTCGTCTCTCAACTTGGACTCCAAGTTGTTGGCGAGAACGTGGTAGTCCTTACCGTCGACTTGGTCCTTTTGTCTGTTCAAGAACCAGGATGGGATCTTGTATTGGGTTGGGTTTTGCATGATGGTGACAACTCTCTCCAACTCTTCTTGGGTCAACTCACCGGCACGCTTGTTCAAGTCAATGTCAGCCTTCTTGCAGACCAAGTTGGAGTATCTTCTACCGACACCTCTGATCTTGGTCAAGGCAATCATGATCTTGATTCTACCATCGATGTTGGTGTTCAACAAACTGTATGTTAGTAAGAGGGTCTAAAAGCGGACACAAATGACGCCAGTTGAAGCAGCGCTGTTGGGTGGACGGATGGGGAGGAAAAGCAGCCGGATTGTTCTGCAGAGGATCAATTTTCGTGTTTCACGTTTCGGAAGTATATGGGCTTCGGGTAAGATACAACAGCGCTGGCGTGGACTTCGACACGCTCAGAAAGCACGTATGAAATCGGCGATGACAAGGGAGGGGGCGACGTTAGACATACCGCAAGATGTGCTGGAAGGAACCGTCTTCTTGAACAACTAAGGACATTTTGGCACTGGAGTAGTTGGGGTAGGGAGATGAAAATCGTGAGGACAATTTTTTTTTTTGCGCGAGCCGGCCGCTGCGCTGCCTGTGTGCAGCACCACGCTGGCGCGCGCGCACGTGCACGTGAGAGGGCTGAAGCCCTGGAACACACCCACGCACGCGCCGTGGCTTTCGGTGATGGTTTCGCCTTGGGTCCATGAAAACGGCAATTACGCTTGTTTCTCGGCGGCGGGGCCGGCGCTGTTTACTCATTGGATCTATTGTATGCTCATTTGAAAATGCGACGCGGGCCGCCGGCGGTTGTGCTGGCGGCGGTCCACTATGGCTGCCAGCCTGTCTATATACATGCCATGAAGAACGCTGTGGCTTACTGTCGAAGCTGATTGCGATGCTGGAACACTTGGAACTTTTCAGAGCCGCCGCTAGTTGCACTGGAGACTGTCGCCCTTTGGGCTGAGTTTCTTTTTCTTTTTTCTCGTTGCTCATTGCCAAAACCGAACTGATGTAGATGATCTAGAAACCACCTCAGCCGAAACAAACCGAGACAACAAATTTGCAGTAGCCGCTGCGCTTGGCGACTTCGGCAAAGCTAGCCTGTCTTTGAGCTTTTCCCCATATGAAGCCTCGCACGGAGGCTGGCGGCTCCTGGAACCTGGGACCCATTCCATGTTCGCGTCCCTCTCCACTCCAGTTCCATCTAACTCTGGTAAGTACCTACCAAGTAGTTGAAAGCAGACTCCTCAATGTAAATCCGGTGTGCCTTGAGCAAGTCACGGACCTCCACGGCCTCCTTCACCAAAACATCACATTTCTTTCCCAAGTCCTCAGTGGCCTGCAAGAGGTTGTCTCTTTGGACATCCGTGATGAACACCAAGTGCAACCCTTCCAAAGCGTGGTGCTGAACGAACTGGCGCATCTGCTCCGGGTGAGAAAAGTTGAAATCGGCCACGGCCTTGTTGTTGGCGTCGCCTTGCGCCTGGTCTTCTCCGCCAATGACAAAGAGGCGTCCATTGCGGTACTGGTCGCTCAAGGCAGTCTGGAAGGCACGGCTGTAGATCTTGAGCGGCAACTTGGTCGACCAGTCGTGGGGTGCTTTGATACCGTGTGCCTTGATGGGGTTATCACGAATGGGTGAGTTGGCGTCTCCCACTCTGGCACGTCCAGTACCCTTTTGCGGATGCAACTTTCTGTTGGAATACAACTTGTCTCCCTTGGTAGGAACATATCCTGCGCCCACACGGGCCCTATCTGCCTCGTAAACGACGGCGCTCCAAAGGAGATCTCTTCTGAGTGGATGGTTCAAGAATTGGCTTGGGTACGCCTTCATTGTCTGCGGTTCCAACGAGGGGAAGCTTCTGATAGATGCCAACGTGTACTTTGGTGGCACGCCCACGGAGAGCGGCGTGCTGGAAATGCCTCTAACGGCCTGTCTAAGCATCTTTGGTGTGTTTTGGACCCTCGGCTTGGCTCTTTTTGGTGAAAAACTTCGCCCTGGTCCACGGACTACCATCGCGCGGCACGTGACTTCATTTCCGCTGCCTGGTCTCCGCCATTTATGCTGCAACCTGATATGGCTGGTCTAATCTGTATTTATGTCCTATTATCGTCCTTTGACACGGTCAACTCACGTTCTCTCTTCATCGCTCGAGATGATGAACTCATCCTCGCCGTCGCCGGTGCCTGTGCTCATCTCAATATCTTCTCCAACCACCGGCGCGTAATCACCACTGCCGTCCTGCCTCTTGAACTTATCCATGGCCTTGGAGAGCAAAGACTTGTCCTTATTGCGCCCATCGTTGGCTTCGGTCACGTCTTCCTCTAGCTGGTCTGCCCATTGTACGTTCTTTCTGCGGTTGCTTGTTCCGCCCGTCTTGATGATGGACGACGGTTTGGCCTTGTAGGTGGAGTATAGAGCGCATGCACTCCAAATAAGCACAACAATCACCAAAAGTTGCACCACACGAGCAAACCGGTTGCTGCTGCTCGAAGTGCGGTCGCTTTCCTTGGAAGCAGCATTGTCTTCGTTGTCGACATCGCTGTCCGACTCATCATCCGACGAATCCTCGTCTTCATGTGCTGGCGCCTGGTTAGACATTGCGGAAGATGGCTGCGAGCCTGATGCGCTGGGCGAGCTTGACACGACGGTCTCTAGCTTCTTACCCATTGGCTGCGTGATGATTTCACCGGCACCTTCTTTGGACTGAGTTTCAAACCTTTTGTACAAGAGGTCAACGATGGCTCTGGAATTTTCTGGTTTGTCAAACGGCACCATGTGAGACGCGTTAAATACATTGACAAAAGTCAAATTTCTCTCGCTTTTGATGTAGCCCTCGATGGTGCCGTTGTGGCGCCAGGAGTAGGTCACCACGTCGTCTGAGAATCCTCTTTGCCCACCCCATTTGAGCCGCTTGATCATTTCTTCGGCGCCAAGATAGTTGCAAATGATATCTCTGTTTCCGTGGAACAAGAGAATCTCAACCTGTTGGAGAAGCTCTGGGAATAAGGTGATTGCAGGTGCTGACTTCTGGGCTGAAAAATGGCGGCCCACCGAGCCAGAACACTCTGACCAAGTTTTGTGGAACACAAGATTTAAGTTGCCCATCACGCCATCATCACGAAGGAAGGGGTTGACGTTCTTCAAGTCAGGTGGCCAGTTCATTCCACATGAAGGATAAGAATCCTTCAAGGTGTAGTCGTACATGTTATAACACCTTTGGTCCTTGGGGGCACTCTCATCCTTCGTGTACGCCAAAAGCTTGTTTAACACACCGTCACAAGTGCGATCAACAACCTTGTAGGCGGACACGGAATCGTCGCTTTTGGTACCATCAACGGCTTTTTGGCACTTCAAGTGCGCGTCGAGAATGTTTTTCCAATATTTGTGGTTGGTATCGATCATTCCCGCCTGCAAAGCAAAGGGAACATAAGACAAGCCTTGTTCGTTCGGAGAAATGTACCCATTGCCGATCAAGAGCCCACGAAGATTATACTTCTTGTCAGTTGACTCTCTGTTTTTCTCAATAGCCTTGTTTCTGTCGAGAATAAACTTGGCAATGTAGGGAATGTACTGCCCAGCATAACTTTCACCTGCCAATAGAATCTCGTTTTCCACGTCTTCGGGAAACAATGCAAAATACTTCTCGAGGAACCTCAAAAAGTGCCACAGAATTTGGTCGAGCTCCGAGTCGAAATCGGCTCCGTAACTGAACCCCGTTCCCGAAGGCTGGTCCACGAAAATGAGGTCTCCTTTCTTGTGCCACGAGCCCTCATTGTACGTCACCTGCTTCTTGTCATTGATTCTGAAAGGGCCCGACTCCATCAAGGCGCCGTCCATAGACAGGCAGCCGGGTCCTCCGTTAAGCCAGAAAATGGTTTTGTTTTCGGCCTCCGCATGCTTCTTTTGATCGACAAATTTCCAGAAGAAGTAGTGTGTGTTGTTTTCCTGATATAATTCTAACTGTCCCGCGTGCATGAGCGGTATGTCATTTTTTGGGATGGTATCGTGTAAGCCAGGGAGCTCGGTCACGAGAAAGTCGTCTTTAGACGATCCTCGTTTGTGTGATAGGATGCTTTTGGCGACGGAGATCGGACTGGCCGAAATCGCCACGATGCAGAGAAAAATGTGAAGAAGCGTGATCATCTTCTTTGGTGCCGGATGATCTTTTGTTCACTCAAGATAAATGTGTACGGGACTTTGACTTTTTCTATGCATGAATGTGCCAAATTACTCCGGAACAGGCCAGAAATCACCCATGTGGAGCGGTTCCCCTTGGTGACTTTACTTACACGCGGGATTGTAGGTATTGCATATAGGGGTGGTGAGTGTGTGGAGGCGCAGTCTACATCTAGACCAAAGGTACGGATGCCGTGACGGGTGTGTCGCAGCTGCAACATGAAGCTCTAGGTGCGCCAGAGTAGTTTCAGGTGCGTCTCAACCTTCTACCTTATCCACTCTACCAAAGTCATTCTTTTCGAAAATATACAAGAACCGTTTTCAAAAGGTTCCCGTCACACAAGTGAGCGCTTCGTCTCACTATTGCGAAAGGGGCTCAACATTCCAGATGTTTTCTGCGTACTCATCAATGCATCTGTCAGAACTGAAAAATCCCATGTTGGCAACGGACAACAACGACTTCCGGACCCACCTGTGGAGATGGTCGGGGTCTGTCACATCACCACCGTGGTGCCCAAACTCTTTTTCAAGGCGAACTTGGCACTCCAACATCAAGTCAAAGTCATCGGTGACGAGATAGTAGTCCCCATGTTTAGTGATACTTTCAATCAATGGTCTGTACTGACCAGCGTCGCCAAATTGGCCTAACTCAATTGCGTCAAAAACCTTCTGCAATGTCTCTGGCACCTTCACGCCATGGTAAAGATGATCGTGTCTGATCTCTTCAACATTTTCAGCTAAGTTTCCGAACAAGAAGATATTTTCTTCGCCAATTTCTCTCGTGATCTCCACGTTTGCACCGTCAACAGTACCAATAACCATGCCTCCATTCAATGCAAACTTCATGTTAGATGTTCCTGAGGCCTCGGTTCCAGCGGTTGAGATGTGGTTGGATGTGTCTGAGCCGGGGCAGATGATTTCCGCCTTCGACACATTGTAGTCAGGAATGAAGACGACCTTCAACAAATTGTCAATTTCAGTGTCGTTGTTCACGACATCCGCAACCTTGTTGATTAAGTGAATCACGGTCTTTGCCATGTAATATCCGGGGGCAGCCTTTCCACCAAAGATACTGGCCTTCGAAATGTAGTGCTTCAATTTGATCTCCTCGACAGAAACACCGCTTGCAAGAAGCTCCTTGATCCTCAAATATCTGTAAATCACAGTGAAAATGTTCAATTGTTGCCGCTTGTACTCATGAATTCTCTTCACCTGGATGTCGAACAACACGGTGGGGTCAACATCAATATCTGTTTCTTTCTTGATCAACGCTGCGAGCCTGCGCTTGTTATTGAACTTGATAATATCCCACTTCTTCAAGAATTCCTTGTCATCAATGAATTTCTCGAGCTCCTTAAGCTTACCCAAGTTAGTCAAGTATTCGTACTCAGGATCATTCAAGGCTTCCGAAATTAATTTGGCCAATTCTGGATTGGCTTGTTTCAACCATCTTCTAGGAGTGATACCATTGGTGACATTGGTGAACTTGTCTGCGCCAAACACCTTCACGAAGTCCTTGAAAATCGTAGTACGGATCAACTCTGAATGCAACTCTGCAACTCCATTGACCTTGTGAGAGCCAATGATTGCCAAGAATGCCATTCTGACAGCCTTTCCATCTCCCTCTTCTATGATCGAAACGCGTCCCAACATGTCTCTATCTTCAGGGAATTTCTTCTCCACCAGCTTCAAAAAGTAGTAGTTGATGTCGTAGATGATTTCCATGTGTCTTGGAAGTAAATTTCCAATCAATTGAACGGGCCACTTCTCCAAGGCCTCCGCCATCACGGTATGATTGGTGTAGGCAAAAGTGGAGGTGACAATGTCCCAAGCTTCATCCCATGACAACCCTTCCATGTCGACAAAGATTCTTTGAAGCTCGACAATGGCCAAGGTTGGGTGCGTATCGTTCAATTGAATGGCAATCTTGTCAGAAAACTTTGACCAGTTACTCTTGTGAGTCTTTTTGAATCTCCGAACGATGTCATGCAAAGATGCAGCGACCCAAAAGTACTGTTGCTTCAAACGCAACTCTTTGCCGCTGTAAAAGTTGTCATTTGGGTACAAAACAGCAGTGATGGACTCAGCGCGCTGCTGGGAGGCAACAGATGACTGGTAGTCTCCTGAATTAAACTTGTTGAAGTCAAACTCGTTAGCGGGTTTGGCATTCCACAAACGCAAGTTGTTGGTGTTGGCGGTGTTGTAGCCCGGGACGGGGAAATCGGCAGCCACGGCCAAAACTCGTTCATCTCCATTCCAGACTTTCTTCAACTTCTTTGCTTCTTCATCGTAGACTTCGTGGACCAGTCCGTAGAAGTTGATTGGAATCTGAATCTCATGGCGATCAATCTCCCATGGATTAGAGTACTTCAACCAATAATCGGGAGTCTCAACCTGGTAGCCATCCACAAGCAACTGTTTGAAGATTCCGTACTGGTAGTTAAGCCCATATCCCCAGCCGCTGTAGTTTTTCGAGGATAATGAGTCTACGAAGCACGCGGCCAAACGGCCCAAACCTCCGTTTCCGAGTGCAGCATCAGGCTCCTTTTCCAAGACATCTTCCAAATTGAAGCCTAATTCTCTCAAAGTCTTACCAGTGACATCACGACTTTTCAAGTTGATCAATGCGTTGTCAAGCGCTCTTCCCATCAAGAACTCAAGCGACAAGTAATAAACACGCTTGCCGTCGTGAATTGTCTGGTTCTGCTGAGTGTTAGCCCAGTCGACCAACAAAGCATCTCTCACCGACTGCGAAGCGGCTTGGTAAGCGGCCAATTCATCACAATTGTACATGTTTCTAGCCAACGTAAACTCCACATGGTTGACGAAGCTTTTCTCGAATTTTTCTGCGCTGATGTCGACAGTATCGCCCACTTTTCCAGAAGCTTCGGGCTTCTTCAAATTGGAGTGCTTCTTCCAAATGGCTTTAGCGGCTTCCGGGATCTCCGCATCGAAATTAACGATTTGTGTGGGGGTGAGACCAGTATTGGTTCTTTTCAAGGTTGGCTGGGGCAATTCGGAGGGAGTCAAGTAGTCGCCCATTGTCTCAATTTTTGAAAAAGTAGGGCAGGGCTCGATTTTCTTTTCTGAGAAATCGAATTGAAATCAATTGTTTGTGGTTTTGGATAGAGCTTTAAATTTCTTGGTTGTTGTAGGGAGTAGGGACATCAGTCGAGTGGTGGTGTGAGCCCCACCCGTTGAGGCTGTACTGCATACGTGTAGAAATTGCTTGTTGTGCACATAGGTACCTTTTTACGACGCGCAGGATTTCCTAAACTTGTCAGGATTGGGGACGCAAGAAGGGGGTGGGTCGGGATGAACGGCAGAGAGACACACCGGATATCACCCGAACACATGAAACGGGGGTGAAACAATGGCAATACGAACACACAGCAGACGGATATGGATTGCGTATTGCACGTGACTGAACAGCAGACGCGAACAGTTTTCGCTGCGGGCTAAACGGAAGACGATACAAAAAAACAAACTAAGCATCTGCAAGAAAAGAAAATGTGTAGTCAATTTGATGACGTTCGTAGTTTTACTCTTTTTCTTCTTTTTTTTTTTTTTTTTTTTCTGTTTCGTTCTCGTTAGCCT
>JAKUBD010000308.1:0-12129 GCA_030563125.1 Metschnikowia laotica
AAGGAGCTCGAGGTTCAAATTGGCGAATTACGGGAGAAGATATCCTGCAAGCGTAAGCTTCTCAAATAACTTCGTTTGCTTTGCCTTGGCCTGTTCTAGTTTCTTGTCCTTTTCCTATCTATTCTGGCGCTGAGCTGAGCGATTGCTCATATGCGGCAATGCATACAGCACACGCACATCAGGCGAGAAAGTTCAAGTCCAACTGGAGGCGTCAAAAACTCCCTTCGAGCTTCCAAGAAACGAGAATAGTCAATAAAAATGGCCCAGGAATCGGTTGGAATTGTTGGTGCGGGGCTCGTCGGATGCCTAGCCGCTCTTGCGCTTGCTACCAAAGGATACAATGTGACTCTCTATGAATTGAGAAAAGACCCACGCACGCTCAAGTCGGAAGCTTCCTCGCTTAGATCCATCAACTTGGCCGTGAGCGACCGTGGAATCCGTGCTATGCGGGCCGTGGATGAGAAAATGTGCGAGAGAATTCTCGAGCACGTTATTCCCATGAAGGGCCGCATGATTCACGATGCCACTGGAACCAAACAGCAGTCGCAGTTGTACGGTCTTTTCGGAGAGAGCATCAAATCAATCGATCGTCTGTTTCTCAACGAGTGCTTGTTGGACGAGTTGGACCGCGCAGGTGTGGAGATTAAGTTCGAAACGAAACTCACCGGTCTTAAAAATGTATCAAGCTCCAGCGAGAGACCGGAGTTGCAATTCACGACGAGTGATGGGGATCTTGAGAAAAAGCATTTTGACTACGTCATTGGAGCGGACGGTGCACACTCGCAATTCCGCTACCAAATGCAAAAGGGCATGCGAATGGATTACTCCCAAAAGTACATTGACATGCAATACATGGAGCTTTCCATTCCTTCTGTTGAATGTGTGCCTGGTGACAAGAAGTCGAAATTTGCAATCGATCCCAACCATTTGCACATTTGGCCTCGCAAGGATTTTATGTTGATTGCTTTGGCAAATAGGGATGGCTCTTTCACGTCTACCTTCTTCAGCTCATGGAAGCTCATTGAGTCGTTGAAGACGGCGGACGAGTTTCTAGAATTCTTCCGAGCAAACTTTCCCGACGCATACGAGTTGATCGGTGAAGCAGGACTCAGCGATACGTACATACGTGGTCAAAGAGGATCTTTGATGCAAGTGTCGGCAGCACCGTATAGCAGTCCGAACAACAGATGCCTCATCATTGGTGACTCTGCTCACCTGATGGTGCCTTTCTATGGACAAGGAATGAACTGTGGATTCGAAGATGTACATGTTCTTCTAAAGTTGTACGAGAAACTGGGGTCTCTCAAAGACGCTTTTGGCAGCTACACCGGTGCGCGGAAGGAGGACGTTGATGCCATTTGCAAGTTGGCCTGGGACAACTACTTTGAGATGTCGACGAAGGTAATTGACCCATTCTACCTTGTACGCAAAAAGGTGGATTACTACCTCGGCAAATATGCCAACGACCGGCTTTTCAAGTGGATTCCGATGTATTCAATGATCTCTTTCAGAGGCGATATCCGGTATTCGGAGGCGGTTGCAATCGAAAAGCGCCAGGCCAGAGTCTTGAGCAGCGTGCAGTACCTCACTTTGGGGGCCGCCGCCGCAACGGCAGCAGTACTGGTCTTGCGGTACTGGGAAAGAAAGAATTGAATATAGGCGAATGGAAAATGGCCCAGGAATTGGCTCAGGGTTTGCAGAGAGCAGACCGTCTCTGTTATTTTTTTTTCTCAAACCAAATTTGCCGAAAATGTCGTCAAGCCAGACTCCACAATCGGTGGCGGCACTTCTGCGAAAAAAACAGTAGCGAAAAAAATTACGCTCAAAATTTCCAGTAGAGGCTACTTCATCACTTGTACATAGTCAACACTGAGTGGAGTTAGCATTCGGGCCAATACGTCGGAAAATCCATTTATCATAATCCGGCCCAGCCATGTTAAGCAGGACCATCGTGAAGAGCACATGCTCGACCCAAGGAAAGAGGTTGTTGAGCACCAGCGCCAGTCTTTACAATGAGCACAAGGGCAAATCGCCCTTGGAGGTTTTTTTCCAGACGTTCAGACTGGAGGTGAAAAAGTCCAACGAGCTCCAGCAGAACATCAAAGCGCTTCAAGACGAAACCGGCAGAGTGGCCGAGAGTGAGGCGTTCAAAAGAGCCAAAGAGGCATACAACAAAGCACAAAAGGGCAGTTCAGCGGCCGGTAAACTCGCCAAAAAGACAGCAGAAAGCGTCGGCGGTGCCGCCCACAAGGCCTGGGAGTCGCCGGTCGGAAAGGGAGTGCGTACCACAGTGAGAACCGGAGCCGATGCAGCAGACAAGGCGTTCGAGCCTGTCAGACAGACACAGGTGTACAAGGACATCGGGGAAGTGATTGACGACGGATCTCTGACTGCGTACGGAGGCTACTTGACCAAAGAACAGAGAGAAGTGTTGAGAAAGAAGGAGCTAGAAAGAAGACAGAAGGAGGGTAAGATCTGGAAACCCGTCAAGGAAAACGAAGAGGCAGGCGGTGCCTTGGTGGCCACAGACTCCAAGCCCACCGGCCCCAGCGTGGGTGACAGATGGGAAACTTTCAAGGTGAAGAGCCCCTTGGGCCGTGCAATTGTGTTGATGAAGGAGAAGTGGGATGAGTCCGAAAACGGATTGATTTCGGTCGTGAGAACGATCATTGAGAAGGTGACGGGATTTTTCGCCGAGACCGAACAGGCACAGGTGGTGAAGCAATTCAGAATGATGGACCCCAACTTCCGCATCACAGACTTCACCAAGACGTTGACCAACTACATTGTGCCGGAGTTGTTGGACGCGTACATCAAGAACGATGACCGCGTGTTGAAGCAATGGCTCAGTGAGGCGCCGTTCAACGTGTGGCAAGCCAACAACAAGCAGTTCATCCAACAAGGGTTGTTTTCCGACGGACGTATCTTGGATATCCGTGGCGTGGACATTGTCACGTGTAAGATGTTGCAACCCAACGACATTCCCGTGGTGGTTGTGTCATGCCGTGCCCAGGAGATCCACTTGTACAGAAAGGCCAAGACTGGCGAAGTGGCGGCAGGTACTGAGGACCACATCCAGATGAGCACGTACGCCATGGTGTTTACGAGAGTCCCCGAGGAGATGGACAACGACACAACCGAGGGCTGGAAGGTGATTGAGTTTGCACGTGGCGGCTCGCGGCCATTCCACTAAATACCCGGAGAGAGCGAAGGAGAGAGAATGGTATTCCATATGTTTCCTTACTGTAGCATGCGCGATGGGTGGCCGGAGAAGACGGCGATAGCCGAGGACGGGCGGAGGTACGGGTGTGTGAAATAGGATAGGAGGATCGCGACGGCTGATTTGGCCAGAAAAAAAAACACCTACATCAGTCAGCCTGTTCAAACCCCAAAAATGTCGGACGGATTCGCCAGCAAAGAAGAGGTCGAGGCGGTGTTCGCAAAATTGAAACAGAACCCAGGCAACCAGACGTGTTTTGACTGCTCCAACAAAAACCCCACATGGACGTCGATCCCCTTTGGCATTCTCCTTTGCTTGGAGTGCTCGGCAGTGCACCGGAACTTGGGAGTCCATGTCACGTTTGTCAAGTCGCTGAATTTGGACCAGTGGCAGCGGATCCAGTTGCGCCACTTCAAGTTTGGCGGCAACGTGGTGGCAAAGGACTTTTTCCAGAAAAACGGTGGCTCTCAGTACGTGACAGGCAAGGCAGACCCTTCGGCCAAATACACGAGCCCCGTGGCGAAAAAGTACCGGGAAAAGTTGAAGAAAACCGCACAACAGGATGCACTCAAGCACCCGGACGTGGTCACGCCCGACGACGAGCTGGATGCGATGAGCTTGGTGGGCAGCGGCTCGTCGAACGCCGCGTCCACGGACGACTTTTTCTCCAACTGGACGAAGCCCATCAACAGCAGTCCTTCTCCACTTGCGCTGCGGGCTGCCACGCCCGGCGCTAGTGATGAGTCCCTTGCTCAGGCGCCCGCTGCTGCCAAGAAGACCGCCCCCAGGGCGGCCGCTGTGCGCACCAGCAGGGCTGCCGGAGCCGGACCTAAGGCTTCGATTTTGTCGGCCAAGGGCCACGGGCCCAAGACCACGCGTGCCCGTAGAATCAACAAGCAAGATGAGGAGATTGACTTTGACGAGCTCGAAAGGCAAGCCAAGCAGGAAGCCGAGGAGGCCAAGAAGCTTGGTTACAAGCCTGCCAGCGACGACAAAGGCAACAGCAGCAGCGGCAACATCGGTGGTGGTGTGCTCGGTGCCAAGTCTGTGTCGGGCTTGTCCTTGGGCGGCGGTGCCAGCGGCGACTCGACGGCGGCCACGCCAATTCTGGCCACGCCAGTGCCTCTGATGCACGACACCACGGTCAAGCTACAGAAGTTGGGCTTTGGTATGGTCCAGGGCGAGAACAAGATCGAAAGCTCCAACAACAAAAAGTACAAGGAGGTCAAGTACACCGGCGATGTGGCCAACAAGTACGGTACGCAGAAGGGTATTTCGTCGGATGAGTTTTTTGGCCGCGGTCCCACCTTCGACGAGGGTGCCAAGGCTGAGGCTCGTCAGAAGCTCCAGGCGTTCAACGGCGCCCAGTCGATCTCATCCAGCTCTTACTTCGGCGAGGAGGAAGAGCAGAACAACATGGCTCAGCACGGTGATGGCTTGAGCAACATCGAGAGCGCCGCGCGCGAGTTCGCTTCTCGCTTCAGCGGAAACGCCAACCAGGACATGAACGTGTTGAAGGACGCGTTGGAGGACGGTGCCACCAAGCTTGGTGGTTATTTGCGAGACTTTTTGCGCTAAGCGAAACTGCAATGCTTGGCCGGGTGTCAATGGAAAGCACCAGTGCGATCGGTCCACGCTGGCCGCGCCTCACACTCGAGACCAAAGCCGCCCCAGAACTACGATATATGCTAAATGTTTGGTGGCTAAGTTGTATTTCCTCCTCATAGTGTTCCATGATCCTGTTTCCCTTCCCTCTTTGTCACTTCCTCTGCCTTGATTTTCTACAGCTTTCATTGCTTACCTGGGGTTGTGGCGGATGTGTGGAGCCTGTTCCGTATCCTGCAAGTTTCGCATCCGGAAAAATTAAACCCTGCGTCGCGTCCTCTGAGACAGCGCTGTTCGCGGTTTTTGGTCTCATTCCAACCGATGCCGCTCCCTAGGACGGCTTTGCCGTGGTGCCTCGTGACGCGTCCCGCAGTCACAACATTGAGGAATGGAGAGGTTGTGGCTTTGTGGTTGCGCGGCATAAGTCCAAGAGCAAAGAAGCGAACCAGCAAAGAAGCGAACCAGCAAAGAAGCGAACAAGCACAGAAGCGAACAAGCACAGAGACGCAGAGGCACAAAAACGCAGAGACACCAAATTGCAGAGGCACGAAACGCAGAAGCACAGAAGCACAGAAGCACAGAAGCGCAGCATCGCACTAGCGCGTAAAAATACGCGTCGGCTTCGTCGTGGTTCGAGCCAAACAAAACTTTATCATTGCCCGGCCGGGTGTTCTTCGAGCAGTATTGCCGACTTAAGCTGCGCGGGCCATATGTAGATGAAACGCAGCACCAGTATAATAACAACGCAGTACTTTATTATTTTTTCTCTTCTGTGAAGACAGTGTTTAGAAATGGAATACCGCAAACTTTATCCCACCCCCCACTAGTCGCATGACCTGCAAGAAGAGCCCCGAGTGGAGGCTTCCCAGAACAGAGGACCCTATGTGCAGGTACACATGGGGAAGGACTTTTGGCAGGTTTTCGAGAAATCAGCACTTTGAATGGGTCTGTGATCACCAAAACAGCACTTGCCGGAGGGTGGGAGCTGGTATTGTATGGATAGACTTTTTACAAGCTAATTCCAGCGCCATTCGACTGTTCAGTGGACTCAGAAGTCACCGGAAAGAATTTCGGAAGAGCATGAAGTCCTAAAAATCATGCATGTGCCCCGCCTAGAAAAGCAGAAATTATGAGTCCACTTGTGCAACGCAGGATTACCAATGTGCAAAACATTGCCTTGCGTTGCGCAGACTGAGTTCTGCCCGCAGCCTAACATTGTCCAGGGCAAACATGCAAACATGATAACGTGAATGCACATCTGTGGGGTAGCTGCGTCATGAAATCTATCTTCTTTAAGTATATATAGTCCCGAATTTCCCACTCTCTGCATTGCTCTCCCGTGTTTTGACTTAAACTGATTTGCAATGGCTGAAAAAGTTGCTCTTAGCCACGACTCGCGCCTAGAGACGTCATCCTCTGGGTCGCTGAAACAAAAATATGATGATAATTCCCTTTTCCAGGAGGCCGGGGAGCGGCAAGGAGAAACAGGCAATATCTTGTCGCAATACTCCGAAAAACAGACCATGCAAATGGGCCGCAATTACGCCTTGAAGCACAACTTAGACCCAGCGCTTTTCGCCAAGGCCGCAGCCGTGGCCAGAAACCCGCTTGACTTCAACTCCATGGATTTCTTGACCGATGCCGAGAAGGAGGCACTCAGCATGGAGAGACAGAAGAAATGGCACATTCCTCGCAAATTGGTCGAAGTTATCGCCTTGGGCTCCATGGCCGCAGCCGTCCAGGGTATGGACGAGTCTGTCATCAATGGTGCCACGCTTTTCTACCCAAGTGCCATGGGAATCCCCGACATGAAAAACTACGATTTGATTGAGGGCTTGGTCAACGGTGCTCCATACCTCTGTTGTTCCATTGTTTGTTGGTCTTCGGACTACTGGAACAAAAAGTTGGGACGGAAATGGGTCATTTTCTGGACGTGTTTTATTTCTGCAATCACATGTATCTGGTCGGGTCTTGTTGACTTGCACTGGTTCCACTTGTTCATCGCTCGTTTTGCTCTTGGTTTCGGAATTGGTGTCAAGTCTGCCACCGTTCCTGCTTACGCCGCCGAGACTACCCCTGCCAAGATTAGAGGCTCCTTGGTCATGCTTTGGCAATTCTTCACTGCTGTTGGTATCATGTTTGGTTACGTTTCTTCGTTGGCTTTTTACTACGTCGGAAGCCATGGCATCAAAGGAGGCTTGAACTGGAGATTGATGCTTGCTTCTGCTTGTATTCCTGCCATTATCGTGTTGGTGCAAGTTCCATTCGTCCCCGAGTCGCCTCGTTGGTTAATGGGTAAGGACAGACACGAGGAGGCTTTTGGTTCCTTGAGACAATTGAGATTTAGCGAGATCGAGGCCGCAAGGGACTGCTTCTACCAATACGTGTTGTTGAAGGAGGAAGGTTCCTATGGCGAGGCTGGCTTTTTCAAGAGAGTTTTCGAGATGTTCACCATCAGAAGAAACAGAAACGGTGCCTTGGGCGCTTGGATTGTTATGTTCATGCAACAATTTTGTGGTATCAATGTCATTGCTTACTACTCTTCCTCGATTTTCGTTGAGTCCAATCTCTCCGAAATCAAGGCTATGTTGGCATCTTGGGGTTTCGGTATGATCAATTTCTTGTTTGCTATTCCCGCCTTCTACACCATCGATACGTTCGGTCGTCGTAACTTATTGTTGACGACGTTCCCGCTAATGGCTGTATTCTTACTCATGGCCGGTTTTGGTTTCTGGATTCCATTCGACACCAAGCCTGAAGGAAGATTGGCCTGTATCACCATCGGTATTTATCTTTTCTCCTGTGTTTACTCGTCTGGTGAAGGCCCAGTGCCATTCACCTATTCTGCGGAGGCATTCCCATTGTACATCCGTGACTTGGGTATGGGATTCGCTACGTCCACATGTTGGTTCTTCAACTTTATTTTGGCTTTCACATGGCCTCGTTTGAAGAATGCTTTCAAGCCACAAGGTGCCTTCGGATGGTACGCAGCCTGGAATATTGTCGGTTTCTTCTTGGTGTTATGGTTCCTTCCTGAGACCAAGGGATTGACCTTAGAAGAATTGGACGAGGTGTTCGACGTGCCATTGAGAAAACACGCCCACTACCGTACCAAGGAGTTGATCTTCAATTTGCGCAAATATGTCTTGAGACAGAGTCCCAAGCCTTTGCCTCCACTCTACGCACACCAGAGAATGGCTGTCACGAACCCCGAGTGGTCCGAGAAGCCCGAGATTGTGCACGAGGAAAACCTTTAATTCTTTACAGTTTAAATTTAATGTTTTTGTTCATCAGCCAAGCTCAAGGTGCGCAATAGATGTCCCGATGTAGAAAGAATCAGCTTTCACCGTTGGCGCACGCAATCGCGCAGCGTCTGTTCGGCCTACGCCGAACGCAATTTTTGTGTGCAAATGGTGTGTGCCCAGTGTGAATAGGAATATGAGTACATCAAAAAGTGGTTGGGGAAAACCTTTTATAGTTTCCGAAACTGAAACAAGCATGAAACAGCGACCGGCTCAGCGTGGACCAACGCACGGTAGGTACAGCGTGCAGCGGTGCTTATCTTGTGGGGCAAGAGCGCGTCAAAAGTATATAAAGGCAGCTGTCCGCAGCCAACCACTCGCTGCAGTTGATTTCCGTTGGACTTCTTCGATCCCAGGCCTCGTGTAACAAACCCATCCTTTTCATTCTTTCTGCGATGTCTTTGAACGACAAATATTTGGCATCACTTGCCAAGAATCCTCTTCTTACCAAGTCCATCACGGCAGGCGTATTGGCCTCCTTGAACGAGATCTTGGCCACGTCATTCTCGGGAACATTTCACACCAAAACATTGCGTATTTTCGGCCGAGAGATCCATGTCAAACACGCTTTCAGCCCCAAGATCATTCTGATGGTCATCTACGGCGCATTGATCACTACGCCCGTGTCTCACTACTACTACAACTTGCTGAACCGCGTTTTCAAGGGCAAATTGTCTCCTGCGATGAAGCTCTTGCAGCTAGCGGTGACGCTCTGCACATTGAACCCGCTCCTTGGTGCCATTTACGTGGGCTGGTTATCGGTGATCAATTCTGCAAGTACATGCGGCGCTGGCAGCGTCCGGGAGCGTGCTAGCCAGCTTGCACGCGTCGTCAAGCAGGGTTTAAAGAACAACTTCTGGGCTATCTACCGCGTGTCGGCCCTTACGTCGTTTTTGGCACTCAACGTGGCCCAAAACTTCATCCCGCCAGAGCTCTGGGTTGTGTTCTTCAACGCCATTTACTTTGTTGTGGGCACCTACCAGAACACCCGCATCAAGAACAAGCAGAGAAGCTTGGAGCTCAAGAAATCGGAGTAAGACATGACCAAGCCGAGGTCCCGGGCCGACAACCACATCTTCCAATACTTAATACACAGACAATCGATTGGGCCGCCGTCAAGCCACCGGCGGGGAGGGCCGCATCCGTGCCTCCGGCTCGGATAATATATCCGGCGCCCCGCATGCCGACACGCGACCGGGTAAGCCGGTGGTAGAGCGAATGTTGGAACGGGTGTCAATGCGGGTAGGATGGAGGGGTGTAGCAGTCACGTGCGCACCCCATCCGGCGTTCACAGCAATGGCGCTTACACAATCTCCGCAACTCTTCCTCCCCATGTTTAAGTCAGTACAACCATTGGCCAGCAAACTCGGCGCATCAATTGCACAATCCAGAATCTCTACCAGAATGATTACAGCGCAGGCAGTCGTTTTCTCCGACCACGGCGAGGCAGCAGATGTCCTCTCCACACACAGCTATGAGATCGACGAAACCAAGATAGCAGCCAACAATATCATTGTCCGGACCATCGGCGCCCCTGTTAATCCCTCGGATATCAACCAGGTCCAGGGCGTGTATCCCTCGCAGCCAGAGAAGACTACGGCATTGGGCACAGAGAAGCCACTGGCAGTTGGTGGAAACGAGGGCTTGTTTGAGGTTCTCCATGTGGGCCTGGCCGTCAAAGATCTCCAGCCAGGCGATTGGGCAGTGCCTACCACGGTCAACTTTGGCACGTGGAGAACGCATGCTGAGTGTGTCTCGACAGACATGATGAAGCTCCCCAACCCCGCTCAGTCCAAGGCCAATGGCAAAAAGCAGGGTCTCACAGTCAACCAGGGCGCCACCATCTCGGTTAACCCATTGACAGCTTACTTGATGTTGAACCACTACGTGAAACTCGAGTCCGGCAAGGATTGGTTCATCCAAAACGGTGGTAACTCTGCTGTGGGCAAGTATGCCACCCAGATCGGGCGCATTTTGGGCATCAACTCCATCTCTGTGATCAGAGACAGACCCGACTTGGAAGCCACCATCGAGGACTTGAAGTCCACACATGGCGCTACCCAAGTGATCACCGACGAGCAGAACAACTCGCGGGACTTCAATGCACAAGTCAAGGAGTGGGTTAAGTCGACTGGTGGCGCCATCAAGTTAGGTTTCAACTGCGTGGGTGGCAAGTCGTCTACCGCTGTTGCCCGCAAATTGGCTCCCAACGGTTTGATGCTTACGTACGGCGGCATGTCGTACCAGCCAGTGATTTTGCCCACGTCGTTGCACATCTTCAAGAACGTGACCAGCTCCGGCTTCTGGGTCACGCAGCTCTTGAAGAACGATCCCTCTTTGAAGAGAACCACCATGGACCAGATCGTTGAGTGGTACGAGGACGGCAAGCTCACCGACGCGAAGTCGGTGGAGACTAAGTTCACCGGCCATGACTTGGCCAAGGTCTTCCAGAAGGCTGTGGCCGACAGCAAGAGCGGCAAGCAGTTGGTGACCTTCTAAGCTGGCCAGTTGCCAGTTCGAAACCGAATCCGACGCGCAGGTACGCGATTGGGGCCGCGTATCCCATCGGTACGCCACGTCCCGTTGGGCCATCTGCGGCGTGGCCTCGCCCGCCATAGCAAATCCCCATCTGCAATCTTCTTCTACAGCAACATGACGCGCCTACTGGACCCTGAATCTGTAGAATGGTGCCACGGACGAATCTCGCTTCGCTCGGCCCCACCATCGTAGACATGACGACCGCACCATGCAGGGACTTTCGGGGAATACCGAGCATGAGGCCTTCGCGGAATTAGGACGAAAGTCGGCGTTGCAGCAGCAGCGCAAAGGAGTCGCTCAACTTTCGGTTCCCAGCCCGGGCTTGGCAACTCGCCTTCCGTACCTTCGACCCCCGACCGCAATGGCCCCGAAAACGGCGCTTTCCACCGCCCTTCAAAGCCCCCAGCGACTCGAAGAAGACAGCTGCCACATGCCTTCTGCAGGACGCATACCCACGGTCGCACGCGGCATCCGGCACCCCGGAACTCGCGATAACGAGTCTGATGCAACTCCACGAAACCGCTTACCAATTTTCCCCCACTAACCACTTTCTTTAGCTCGATGTCACGCGCTTTAGCATCGACAAACACAGTCTTCGAGGATGGTGTGCGTCCAGCCACCGTGATCTTCTCGATTGAGTCCGGCAAAATCCTTCACATCGCCAACCGGGTTTTGCAACTTGGAGACCCGCTCTTCTCCTCCTTCGACGTGCCGCCAAAGAGCTACAGGGATGTGTCGCCATTGGTGGTCATGCCCGGACTCGTGGATGCTCACGTGCATCTCAACGAGCCAGGACGGACAGAATGGGAAGGCTTCGCCACGGGCACGCAGGCAGCGGCGGCCGGTGGAGTCACCACGGTGATCGACATGCCGTTGAACGCCATTCCGCCCACGACCACCGTTGAGAACTTCAACTTGAAGATCAATGCGGCCCGCGGCAAGACCTGGGTTGATGTCGGATTCTGGGGAGGCATGATCCCCTCGAACTTGGAGGACTTGATCCCATTGATTCGTATGGGTGTGCGTGGGTTCAAGGCGTTCTTGATCGACTCGGGAGTGGACGAGTTTCCCGCCATCAGCCCACAGTACATCAGCAAGGCCATGCTGAGGGTGCGGGGTGAGCAGACAGTGTTGATGTTCCACGCGGAAATGCAGCCCCATAAGTCCCATCAGCCGCCAGTGTTGGTGCGTCACCGGGGCAACCGCACGCCACAGCTTGTGGCCAATGCAAAGCATTTCGAGTTCCAGATGGACGATGATATATCCGAGGACGACGCCGAAAAAAGCGACAAAAACGGCGGGGAAATCTACAGTGAAGACGAGGCTGCGGACAGCAGCATCGACAACGAGCCCGCCGGCCCCGACGTGAGCGCCGACGCTACGCTGCGCGTGGCCCGTGAGTTTGAACAACTCGACCTCGGAATGTCGGCCTCGTTCATCAATAGAGCACCGCGTCCGGTTGTT
>JAKUBD010000309.1:0-12111 GCA_030563125.1 Metschnikowia laotica
TCATCATCATCATCATCATCATCATCATCATCATCATCATCATCATCATCATCATAATCATCATCATAATCATCAAACGTTTCGATTGCTTCAATTGCTTCGCTTCTTCCGTATTCTCTCATCGGTGCGTGCTTCTATTCTATCCTTTAGTATCTTATCATTTTTTCTGTCCATTTATGTCGTTCTGTCTCTGTCCACGCAATTTTGTCATCTGAATGTCAATCCTCATTCCTTATATTTTATTGTATCCCCTGTCAATTTTGAATTTTGTGCGTACTTTGCAATTCAGACACTAAAATCGGTTTTGTATCTATCAAGTCTTTTCAAATTAAACTCGCGTTTCGTTTGCAACTAATTTTGGTCTTTGTGATCAAGTCTTTCCAAAAATAACTTGCATTTTGTTTCCAACTACCTCAAGCTGAATTTGCCTTTGGTGGCCACTTGCTGAGTGCCTTTTCGTTTTCATCGCTCGCAATAGACTCAAACCCCGCAAGGAGATCCCTCACTTTCACATGCGGCGAGTCGTCAATTTTTTTTCTGTTTTTTGAGTCACCAAACATTGGCAAAGATGGGTCAACGACTCTAGAAACGCTGGGCGATTTTAGCTTGGCAAACATTTGTGCACGCTTCGAAGCCTTTCTGGTTTTTGTCTTCGTTTGTATTTTCATATCCCGTGCTGCAAGAGTATTTTTCTTCAAGGATGCATTGACTTTGTGTACCGTTCCTTCCTTCTGGCCATTTGTGTCCTTCAATGTTTCATTTTCCGTTCGTGGTTTGATCTCAGTTTCTGTTGCGGATTCTGCCTCTGTAAATCTGGCTTGGAGTGCAAGAACAGACTCGGTCATTTCTTGATCCTCAGAATTTTTGCGAGCGGTAAAAGCCAAAGATTGTGTCTTTCCAAAAGTGCTTACATCTCGTTTTGGCAAACTAATGGCAAATTTCCTCTTGTGTGTTCTTGCTGTGGCTGCAAACGAGTTGATTTCGTAGTTTTGCGTTTGTGGGCCGTCGGTTATGAAGTTCTTTTTGAGTTCTTTTTCAACATCAAGCTTGGCTTCCTTCTTGTGATCATTGTTTCTACGTGCCTCTCTGGTAGGAGACATGTTGAATGCGATGGTGGCCCACGACTTCTTTTTGTGTTCAGGTGATCTGTAAGTGTCAGTATAGGCGCCCATGATGGCTTTCCAATTGTTTTGAAAAGTCTCTGAAGGCTCTTGAGCGTTATCATAGAAATCGTTGTCAGCACAATTGAAATGAGCAGAAGATTTAGCAGTGGTTGGAATGTCCGAATTTTGGTCAAAATAAACAGTCAGGGCAGGAGTCATGTAACGTTCAGAGTTTGCTTTATCGTTCAGTCGTTCATTTTCGGCGACAGCGCTGGGACGACGTGACAGATAAGACAAGCCTCCGTGTTTGTGGCTCTTTGCCGAGTTGTGAGTCGTAGTGTGGTTAGAATTCATGGTAGCAGGCCTGGTGGGAGTGTCAGTGACAACCCGGTAACCCGAGGGACAAGATTGATTCAATTCTCTTTGGTGGATAATATTAACCACGGAATATGCAGTGGTGACATCAGACAGCAACATGATCTTGGAAGCGGCACGCTTACAGTCCTGGCTAAGATCTGACGCAAAAAGAGCACGCCACAAATACCGTTCCCGAATGTAGTCCACAAGCGGCTCGTCTTTGAATGGCCAAACCAAATCCACAATTTTTTTGTCGGCATAGACGAGACGAGGCTTGGTCTCCACTGACATTGCCCGAATGTAGATGTTCTTGTTCGCCACGCGTTTGCGGTCCAATTCCAATTTTGTAAGCCTGTAGAAGTCATATTCCCTGGTGTTCAAAATCCGTTTTACAAGCCAAGACGCCTTCGAAGCCGTGGCCTTTCCTCGCTTCATATAACGTTTAACAATGTTCCTTTCAACTTTCTGCTGTGTACGTGCTTCGGCAGCGCACACGTCCATAATCCATTCTTTACTAGGCGTCACACAGTCAGGGGAAATCAAATTCGAAGTGTCCAAATGAGGAGCCGGGGTTGCGTGGCGGTTCACCACGAGACGCTCAGGCATAAAAGTGTTCAAGTCATCTTTGTAGCCAGCACCAAGACACTCAATTGGAATCATGGTCTGGTACGTCTTTGTGCCCTCAGGCATAACCTGTGGTGTACGAAGTCCTACAAAGCCTGGACCACCTCTCAAGGGGTCACAAGGCGGAGGAGGGTAAAAGGGTCTGTGGAATACCTTGCGGAGCTTCCAACGGGCGCTGTGTGCTGCCAACTTGATTGCAGACACCGGCACCCTCGAACGCAATTTTTGGGAAAACCCCATTTTTGGTTCAAATTGCTCAGGATTTGTTTCTTTACGTTTTGAGCGTATTCTGGTCGCTTTGTAGATGCTTTTCGAGACTTGCTGTCGGTGAAAGCGTGTGTGGGTGCTTCAAAAGAAGAAGAGGGTGTAAGTGGTTACAAGCAAAAAGAGCGGGAGTTCGCAGCTCCTTTTATAGACAATTTTGGTTTACAAAACCACGGCTGGTTGTTTCTGTGGACCATGCATCATGCACGGCGCTGTAGCTTTTGCTAGCCTGTTTTCTGCTTTTTGCGCCCAATTTTGCACCCATTTCGGTGGTCGTGTGTGGCCGCGGTGAGTTCCACAGACAAGATAAAAAAATGGATTTGGGGCTTTTGGCTTTTCTTTAGAATCAGCGACAGAAGGTCATTCTTTTCGTAAACGGTTTATTTGCTGGTTTGTTGGAAAAACCTGGTGCATTCAAGTTATTTTCGAAAAGTGAATGTATGAGAAAACGGCCATAATTGTGTAGAATGTTTGTGGACGGTTGAATTAGAAAAAGAGAGGTGTAAGAATCAAGCGGGTGAAGTTCTAATAATGTATTAAATAAAATCCTAATAAAAGATGAATAAATACAAATTCAAATCAAGTCATAAAAGTATCGAGCGGCCAAGCATTTCATGTAAATAAATATAATGTGAATCTTCTTGATCACGAAACACCTCTATCGGCACAGCGTTGATAAAACCAGGAGCCAACATTTCGAAACCTCATCAAGATTTCTAATGGTTTAAAGCGAGAGACTCCCCATTACTCTCATCAAAAGATAACATCGAAAATTGTTTTAATCGGCACATAGCCTGATGTGCACAAAGTCAGCAAAAAGGACCAAAAGAAAAAAAAAAAGAGAGAAACAAAACAAAACAAAAAAACAAAACAAAACATAAAATCCGAAGATTCAGAGAAACAACGAATGGTGTCAGAAGCCCAGCTTAGTCGCTGACAATGTCCTCGTCGGTGGTAATGACCACAGGTGCAAGCGCAATAGTTTTGTCGGTGAGATCATAGTGAAGGTAAGCCTGTCTCAAGAAAACATCACCCATGATCCTCAGGTCTTGATAGTAAGTCCAGCCCAAGAAACAAACGTTCTGGCCGGGTACGATGGCATCTGCGTACGAGATTTTGATGGTGTTCTTTCCAAAACCAAACTCGAGAAACTTGTCCGAAGGTTGGTCACAGCTGGTCAAACGATAGTCGATATTGCCCTCAGTGTACACAGTGGTGTTGAACTCTGCGTCCAAATACTCCATCACCTCTTTGGAAGTAAAGCCCAACGAAGTTCCCAAGTCCATGACGTAGGGGGCGTTTTCATTGGTTGTTTTTCCGTTGACCGTGAATGTCTCGAGCACCACGCTCATCTCTCCGTTGTTGGACGCAATGGGGTACGCCTCCAAAGTACCGCTGTATTTGGCTTTATCATATCCGCCGAAAATCACAGACCCACTTTCGCCTTCGTTGCCCAAATACAAAGAATACGAAGCCTTGTTCGTCACGCCTGCGTTTTTCAAGGCGACGGGGAAGTTGGGGTACAGGCTTTGTGATGCTTCTTGGTTTACTCCGCCGATTCCCAAAATGCCGTCGGGATCTGTGGAATCGGATGTGGCAAACTGGAACGAGTCAAGAAGATTGGTTTTGCCGTCGAATGATAAAGAATCCTTATAGTACTCGCCGGTGGCTTCGCTGCCATCCAAATAGCCGATCAGGAATGGCTCGTTGGTGTCGACAGCGGTCTTGGACTTGCTGACGTCAAATTTGCTAGTACTGACCCAGAGATCGGCTGACCCGGTGTCAAGAAGAACCAGCACTTTTTGCTCAGTCGACCCCAAGAACACGTCCAATTGGTACGACACAGTGTTGAAGTTGCTGATGATATCTGGAACAACTTCACGCTTGTCCACCGATATGGTGGAGATTTTGACCGTGTTGTGGACGGAGAAGTCGAGCTTCAAAGGCGAAGAAGCATCGGCCCTCTTGTTTTGCTCTGGAATGGCCAAAGCATTGACGATACTGATGGCGAGGGCCCAGAGAGTAAGGAAGTTGAGCATTTCGAGGCGATTGAGACGGGGTGGGGCTGGTTGTGGGGGGATAAGGGTTTTGATTAGAGGTATTCACTATTCACAAATCTGCATGTTTCAAGCTGCTTTATATATCAATTAACAGGTTCACAGCTCGCTAAATCCGGTTCGGCAACGAGAGCCGTACATCAATCTTATCGGGGCCCAGCCAACCCTGTGGCTCCGGTAATAATATCGCAGACAGTATCATCGTAGCCTTATGGATAAACGCTGATGCATTTTGATGCTGCCATGCTTCTTTTATAAGCACTCCTGCATTGTGGGGTACAAATTGTCTCTCCAACATCGAGTGACATCTCTTCAGCCGGCATGTTGCCCCATTTTCCCTACTTTGTGCCCACAAAAATTGCGGACCTTGCAGTCATTTCATCGTAGCTGCTGTGTCGAAAATGTATGCCTGCACACACGGGGCATGTGCATGGCGAGACAGGTATGTGCATGGAAACAACGTCTTCTTCACTATGCGGTTTTGTGTCACCGCGGAAACTGCGTGCGTCAAATCTGACAGGAGGGGTGCGCCGTCCTATCGTCGCTTCCGCCCTGCCGAGGGTTACTCGCGCCTCGCTTCGATCAAAGCCACCCCCACACAATCGAGTGTGTAAGATGTTTTCGATGACATCTCTACGCGTTGCCTCACGCCTGCGTGCGTCGATAGTCGAATTCAGATCTGCCTATACCTGTATTTGCAAACCGATGTGTGTTGCTGTGTATGCGTTTTCTACAGTCGGCACGATTTGCGTATTTCATGCTTCTTTTGCACATGAGTACTCTATACGATAAAGCACGACAGCCTTTTTGTTTCATATTGCCAGCGCTCACACTGTTTCCATTTAGCGCCGTCCCTGTCGCGTAGCACGTGTGAGTTGCATGATTGGGACAATCGGCAAAAGAGTGAATTCGTAGTGTCCGCAGTCACAAACTTCCACCCTTTCGGCACATCGATAATTCTCCAGGCTTCTCGCCGTGATGATCATATGACCACTGAGAGCAATTTTTTAACCAAATCTGGTTTGTTCTTGAGGCGTATTCGGCTTTAACACAATCTTGTAAGGTGTTTGGTATGGCTCTGTCAAACATTAGGGAAAGAGTTGACGGGTCCATGCGCGGATGGCCTTGAACCTAAAGGGGAAGCACATGGCTCGTATGCATATCTGTGGCATATGAAACAAGCATATCTGTGGGCACATATGGGGTCGTTGCTGACTGAGCAATTCTTTTTGATCTCCTGAGTCGTTCGTGACGTATGTGTCGCAGAATTCGAATTTGCCGCATCCGTTCACTGGAACATGGTCTTATACGCGAAGTGGTTGTGGGGAATCATCATGCATTTGTTCACTGACTTGACTAAGCTGGGACGAAGTGTGCAACCAATTAATAGTCAACAAGCGTGTGTCCGGTTAAGAAAAAATAAATCGATCTTCTGCTCAGTTGTTGCTCATAAAAGGAGAGTTCAATTTTCGAATCTCCTGGCACATCACGAACCAGTCAATGACTTTAAGTCTCTCCCGGTTGCCTGAGCGTTTGGCCCGTTGAATCAGTTCTTGCCACTTGAAAAGTTCGTACATGAAACGTAGATTTGGCTGGATGACAATGTTGAGACGACGCACTCGGACGTATAAATAAGCCTTGGGAAGGTTGATATCGAGTCGTCTCATCACTTCTGCAATGGCGACGGTGGCCGACCGAGACACGCCAACTCGACAGTGCACGAGGATCCGGGTCTTTCCGCCTGAGGAACGATGCTCCTCCTCAATAAAATCAAGAATCCGTGGAAGAGACTTGCTCAAATCATCAATGCCATCATCTTGAAGATTGTTAACCTTCATAACTGTATCCACTCCGGGTCCCTCGTCGACATTGTTCTTTGGACTGATGCTGAACACCTCCACTGTACCTCCATCAAACTCGTCGACAATGATGTCATTGTGTGCCTGGAATTTGTGGCCATTGAGCCAGTCCAATGACTCACCTACAGACACGATTTTTGTAATCCCGAGCTTTGACAATAGCTTAAGATTGTTCGCATGTTTGAGAGACCCCAAATACAAGTAAGGTAATATGCGCGAGGGCAAAGATCCCTCGACATCTTCAACCCATTGTCCATCGTCAACTTTCGGGGCCACAAATGGTTCGTCCGAGTCCGAATCTGACGAGTCGGAATCTGACAGATCAGAGTCTGTCGCAATATAGCCCAACCGCATTCTTCTGGGTATACTTATGACACCAGAGTTAGCAACTTTTTTGTTGCCCAAAAGCATGTCGTTCATCTCCTGGTTGGAGACGGTTTCCAATCGGGACCAGTCAATCTCAATGCCGGAATTTTTGGGACTGAATTTTCGCAAGAATGGCTGGAGCTTTCTCAAAACAACAATATCAGTGTTGAAGATGTAAAATGGCCGGCCATAGTTTGAATGCAACTTGAGCATAGCTTGGTCTAAGGGAATGTCTTCCGAGTACATGAGGAAACAAAAGACCAAAAGAGACAGCTCAGTATATCCGTCTGAACAGTAGATCAAACTGGCCAAGCTGTTGTCTCCGACAGATGAAGAGTAGAGATGCAAGAGCTTGCAGGTGTTGACGATACTCATCAATGCCTCCTGCTTGCAATCACCGAACCCGATCGATCCCGACGAAGGGAACTCGAGCTGGTGAAACTCGCTGACACCGGAGGCTTTTCGTGATGTGATGGAGTACTTGAACAAGAGCTCCGAGAGTGTCGTTAAGGAAGGAAAGGCGGCGTCGTTATGGCAGTGGAAAAATAATTGCCAATGTGCTCTAGGCGGAGGAAGGAGTGATATGAGGTTAGGGCAGCAAGTGGATTCGACACTTTTTGTCAAGGAGGAATACTCCGGGTCGCAGTACATGTGACCTTCCTTCTGGGGTGGCGTTATTGCAAAGTCTGTATTTGGGAGAGCATCTGTATCCTTCTTGAGTAAGTGTGTCATGATTTGATGGTCCCAAATATTGCCCAGCCACACGTTGAGTGTTAAGCGAGATGCCGCAGACATCTTTGTGGTTTCAACCTTTTCCTTGACAACGTAGTCAGCATCCCACGACAAGAATGTGTCTGATTTGAGAAGAAGCATGCTGTAAAGAAGTAGCTGGGTTTTTTTATTTGCATCTTGACCAGCGAAGATGGATGAGCTGTCTCTCACAGTCAACAAATCTGGGTATTCCTTCTCCACATCGTCGTCATTGCTAGAAAGCACGAAAACGTTATACTTCGATGTTCCTTGTTTGACACTATTGTAGAGCTGTGCAACTCGTAGAAGACGAGCGATAGAGAGACACTGACAGTCCCGTTCGCCGTGTTGGGCTTCCGTGCAGTGCACAACAAAGTCTGAACAAGTGGCAATCTTGTTGACTTGAATGTGGAAGTTTCTCAAGGAGATCCCACGCTTCGGGTCGGCTTCTCGTAGAGTCGGTATGAAGCCAGTGGCCAAACTATCACCCAACACCAATGTTGTGAGATTTTGAAAACGCTCTGAGTTTCCCTGTGCGGGGAAACACAACTTCATAATCTCCTTCACTTGCGATATGACCTCGAATCGAGAGTACTCGATGCTCTGCAAAATGTCTTTCGGGCTCACGGTGTTTCTGACTACTTTGGGAGCAGTCAGGTTGCTGCCCGGAGTGCTTTCCACGCACATCAAGAAGCGGGCATTTTCAGGCGGCGGAACCTCGTTATCTAACTCAAACATGTTAGAAGCAGTTCGCCGAATCTGAGGCGTAAAAAACGCCTTTTGAGCGAAGTTTTCTTTGTGGAGCCCATGAAGCCACGGGAACATCACTTCTGTGTGCGGTAGTGGCTTGTTGAAATACCAATCAAAGGCTAGAGAGAGCTGTGCTGCAGTGATGTTTCTGATGCAAATAAAGCGTGTAAGCTCACACTCTGAGCAGGGCGAATATCTGTCGAAATAAAGAAACTTTTCTTCAAGCGGCGAGATTGGCTCTTTGATGGAGTATTCGGACATCAGCTGGGCCAACACACATTCAGGCGATCTGCACGGGCGCAATTGGTTTGACATGTTGAGCTTTTTCGTCTTCGTTGAGTAGTCTTTCTCGTGGCCCTCCTTCAAGTCCTCGGATATGGCCGACGATGGAGTATTGAAGGTCTTGAAACGAGCCCGGAACCGGTCTCGTTCGTGAGAAACGTCGTTAGACGCCAGAGAAGAGCGTTTTCCCTTCAAAATGGTAGGCCCACTCGCGATCGATGACTTGAGCGCGTCGCCGGTGTCCGAGTACAAACCCACGGATTTGCTGAGTGATTCGTCCTTCTCACTTTCTGTGCACGTACAATATAACGAAGAAGACGAGCTGTGAGGCTCAGAGGGAGGCTCTGTGGCAGAGAACGCACCCGCCAAATCCACTGGCTTGTGTTGCAGACTCCGGTGACGGCCGGCTTCGTGGTAGACTCTAGGCGTTCCGTTATTTGAACGCGTGAAAGATGATTGTTGGGCACTGTTCGAAGACGAACTTTCGGTTGCAGGCGGACTTGTGGGCACGGGGCTCTGGGTGGATGTCATTTTTGACTGGGGAAGAGTCGATTGTGACTGGAAGAGCGAGCTGAGTTGGATAGTTTCTCAGGCAAAGGCGAATACGGGCAAAAAGAAAAGTGAAGGGAATCAAGAGCTTGAAAAAGGTGATTTCAAGTTATTCGCCGTAATTCGAGGCGTGTAAGAACACGCTTAGATGGTGAATCTTGTGGGTTCCCGATTGGTCTTGATGATAGTCGATCGCTTCCAGATTGGGACCATAAAATAGAAGCTCCAAGGGTGGTGGAAAGAAAACGGTGTCTTCGAAAGCAAAGACGGGTCTTAACACGGCTAATTATCGTATAGGGATAGTGAAAAGGTTGATTTTGCAAGATAAGATAAGAGATGAAGTTGTGACATGTGTGTCACGTGTACAGTGATGCACGTGCCGGGCTCGCCTCGATGATTCCGTTCTGTGGCCAAAGGGTCTAGATACCTATTACGGGTATGGAAGGCACGGGTGTAGTGTGTGGCCCGAGGTTCGATGGACTGTGTGATTGAGTTTGGGGTTTTTAGTTGTCTTACTTATGGCGTTCATTCCTGGACCGTCGAGAAAGCCGTATGTACGACAAAGTAGAAACTGATCTGAAACGAGCTCGATCCACACTTGTAACAGACCTCAAACGCTCGTGATGCCGACTTGAGACATAAACGGATCGCTCATGAGAGAAGCTCCAAGCATAACCCTACAAAAAGCCCGAACTTGTAGGTGAAAGAAGTTCTGTTGGTCTGATTCACACAGAGACTATCCTCACAGCATCAGAAAGCTCTCTTCTCCTGCCAAACACCCCACGGGTGCCTCCAAACCTCTATCCTGTAGTCACGTGACAAGTGTATCTTCATCTCGCGCATTCAACATATCGATCGGGCTTCACCAGGCGAAACAAAGCTATGGCTGATGATACCACGCTGGTCCTAAACCAGCTCAATCAGGCCCGCGACTTGGCCCTTTCTGATAGCACCGTTTTCCCGCAGGTGGTGAAACAAATTCTCAGTCTCGTGGGCAACCCGAGTGTGGAGGTCCAAAGGTGGTGTTCAGACTTCTTGAAAGAAGCATTTCTCCATCCGCCACACCAAATCCACCAGCTGATGAAGGTCGACCTTGCCATCGATGCGCTTCCACATCTCCAAACATTGAACAACATCCGTGACTTGTACGTGTTCCAGAACGCTATCGACATCAGTGTTCTTGTGTTCAAGCTCACTTTCCGCTATGTGGCCGAAAATGACGGGTGCAACGGGATCTGGGCAGGCTTGACCGAGCTCAAGAATACTTTGGTTGCCAAGCTCGACACACAGTTCCCTTTTGAAGCTTCCTTTGACAGCGAGATCGAGTCTCAACGCAATATCAAGTGCAAACTCGAGCTCATCAAGTTTGTCACGACCGTGATCGACTACCAGCTGCGGTCTTCGTCCAGCAAATTCTATTCCCTTGCACGTGTAAACCCAAACCATTCCCTAATCAAGCCACAGCTTATGGAAAGCGAGGCCGCCGCGTTGTTGGGTGTAATTTTGAAGCCGCTTCAAAGCGACATTCTTGTTTCGCCGGTGGTGACAGCCACGCTTAATTCCTTGGCGATTCTCGTGCGCCGGAAAAGACACTTGATGGATCTGATCATTCCCGTGTTGGAATCGTTCGACTCCACCGCCAAATTGCAGTCCAACTACGAGAGCTTAGAGCTGTTTAAGCTTTCCCGCAAATATGCTGACCGTACAGTAAGGATCTTGCTCAACTACATGACCAAACTTCAGTTGGTGGCTCCCAAGTATCAAGACGCAGTTGCACGTAAAATCGGGTATCTCACATCTAGGGGCGACGAGATCAGAAAGAAGAACATTCTTCAGCCCGACAGCAGCGATTCGTCCATCCGGAAAAGAAAAATGGAGGGTTTCCAGAATCTGTCCAAAACCATCGCTACAAAGGATTACAAAAACCTCTACTGCCTTACCGACATCAACAGCGACTTGAGCAGTTTCGATCTTTCTGCCATTCCACAAAACATCTTGGTGACCATGGCGCTCACAGCTTTAAGCCGCGCGTCTGTGCCCAAACTCTCCAAAGCATTGGAAATTGTTTCTGCTCGTTACCAAGATGTCATGGGCGCGTTGGCTACCAGCGGTGAGCCTGCGGTGAAGAAGCAGAAAACAAGCTTCGACGACGATGACGACGATACAGATGTTCACGAAGACTACAGCGCCGATACGGTGTTCACCCTACCCCCGCCCAAGGCGTTGTCGTTCCAGGAAAAGCGGGATCACGTCAACTTGATTGTCAAGAACTTTTTCGAGCTTGCAAAGAAGGAGAGCGTCGCCGAACAAGACGTCTCAGCTCAAACAGACACCCCCTTCAGTAAAGAGTTGACCAAGGTCGCCATTGACACGTGGCAGCAAGACTCGTGGTTGGTTCTTCTAACACGGTTGGCTGCGCGAGGCATGCACACCATCTCTACTGGCGCCGGAGAAGAAAAGTCGCCCGATGCTAAAAACAACGAGCAGCTTAGCGACATCATCAGAAAGGCGCTTTTCGACTATTTTTTGGCCAGCATCCACGACAGAATTGACGTGGTGATCGAGTGGTTGAACGAAGAATGGTATAGTGAAAAGGTGCTCAACGAAAAAACGGCTCGCGACGCCGCCAGAGACGCAGTTATGAAGAAATATGAGGCTGACGCAAACTCCGTTGACGATTTGGAACAGGCGGTAGAAAAAGAAATGGAAACAGCTGTGGTTTCCACGCCGACTTACAACAAATGGGCGCAGCAGATTATGGACGCCTTGATCCCATTCTTGGAGCCCACCGACCGTAAGATCTTTCTTCGTCTCTTGAGTGACTTGCCTGCTCTTAATAAAGAGCTCATCAGTGGCATCAAGTCCTTGTGTGCCGATCCAGCCAGATCTAAGTTGGGATTTTTGTCAATGCAGTTTTTGATCATGTATCGTCCGCCTGCCAAAGATGCATGCATGGAGGTTCTTCAAGAGCTAAGCGAGGGCGACCAAGAGGACTTGACGGCAGAGGCAAAGAAATTGATAGAAAAGTATAAATAGCCATATATCGAATAATCTGAAATGCATGAACATCCGAGCGCGGAATGAAAGTAAAAAGATTAGGGCCAAAAATTTTTTTTGGCGCACAATCGACCGGCCCACTCCTTCTGGGGC
>JAKUBD010000310.1:0-11976 GCA_030563125.1 Metschnikowia laotica
GTACGTGCTAATTGGAAGCAATCTGCCCAAGATTTTGATCTCAGAGTTCTCTCCGTTGCAGGAGATCTTTTTATCAAAAAGTTCAAAGGCAGCTGCTATCCCTCTGGAGATAAAGTCATCCGAAATGATTTTAATTTGGGACGCGGACAAATAGAAGGTTTCAAGTCTGAGCTTTTAGGCTCGTCCAAGGGAGACGCCAAATTCATTGGGTTCGATTCGTTGAACATCGAGAAGATCAGGGTCTACCATGGCCATGCGCTCGACGGTATGACGTTTTTCACAAGGAAGGTCGACGACCCGCCCGAAGTACCAAAGAGGGACTATTTAAAAAAGTTCATGGGTATTTCCATCGACGACAAAAAGGTCCCCAGGTCCAGCGGCCTGATAGGCGGAGAGTACACGATTGGTAACACACGGCCACATTACACGGACGTTCGATTTGAGAACGGGGAAGTGCTTCAGAGTCTTTCCTTTAGAAATGGAGCGTGGATTGATGCGGTGCAGTTCGAAACAAACAAAAAAACAACGCCCATGTTTGGCAATGCGAACGGTGGTCATCTTTCCACGCTCGAGCCGCCAACGCTGGCACATCGAATCGTCGGATTGTACGGCTACACTGGCAAGTGGATGGACGGAGTGGGCCTTATTTACGCCAACATCTAGCGGCAGAATGAACACAGTGGGCATTACCTGAGATCAGCATCACGTCCGCTCAACAATCTTATCTCGTGCTTGGTTGTATTCAATGGGATACGTTTCGACGACGCCAGGAGCGAGTTCCTTCCGTAGAAGCAGGCCCTTCTTGTGGCCCGACTTTAGGGCGTTCACAAGCGAGCACATGCGATCGATGTCGTGCTTCAAGGCCGTCACACGGCCCTCGGCGACATGGTGTTTGTGGAGGCGCTTCAAATGAGAAAGTTTTTCAGCAATCTGGGCATGTTTTTCAGCAAGCTGCTTTGCTGTGCCGTTGAGATGGCCACTCAATTGCGCCTGGAGAACGAGCGACCGATCGAGGGCCTCGGAGTCCATGGCTCGGTTGAGCGATTCCTCCAAAAATCGCAGGTGGTCTGCGATGCCAGCCTCGAATCGCGTATGATGGACGCTACCGTCAAAATACCCAGCATCCTCATCTTCACTGCTTATGAAATCAGAGCCTGAGTCCGAGTCAATTCCCAGATGGTGTTGGAGTGGATCAGAATCAGGAGGTGGATCTGGGACGGGGCCCGATTCTTGTGGTGACACCGCGACCATCCGTCGAGTAAGGCCCAGGCCATGTTCATTAGTCGGCGGACTAAAGCTTCTCTCGGCTGTCGAGTTGGCACCGCTGCCAGCATCGGTGTCCATAGTGACGGTTCGTTAATGGATGGAAGCGTTGCGGCGGCTTCAGCCGCAGGAACAGGCCAGTGCGCGATCTCTACCAACTCCAACCATTTCTCACCACGTCCTGTCTCAGCTACCCATTCATCCACATCAGCTCCGCGTGTGCCATGTCCGCGTTTCAGCTCCAGAGCTCCGAGGTTTTGGCCCGGCTCAAGCCATTCGGTATCACATTTGAAAAGTCGCTCAGCGACCTTATCAAGGGCATTCGTACCCACTCTCGCGACTCGCCCGAAAGTCTACTGTCGTTTTTGGACGGAGCCATTCGGGAATGCCGCACTGAACTAGCCTCGACGGATCTCGAGGTCAAGGCCACCGCCGTTCTCAAGCTCGCCTACTTGGAGATGTACGGTTTTGACATGAGCTGGTGCAATTTCCACATCTTGGAGGTGATGTCGTCGCATAAGTTTCAACAGAAACGAATCGGCTATTTGGCGGCTACGCAGTCGTTCAAAAACGAGCAGGAGCTATTGATCCTTGCCACAAACCAGTTCAAAAAGGATTTGAATTCCCATAACCACATAGAGATTGGCTTGGCCTTGAGCGGCATCGCCACAATCGTCACTACCACCCTTGCCAAAGACATTGTGGACGACGTGCTTATGAAGTTGTCTCACTCGAAGCCGTACATTCGGAAAAAGGCTGTTCTTGCGCTCTTCAAGATCTTTATCCAGTACCCGGAGAGTTTGAAGCCATCTTTACCCCGCTTAGTCGAAAAGCTTGACGACTCCGACATCTCCGTGGTCAGCGCCACCATCACCGTCATTTGCGAGGTTTCGAAAAAGAACCCTCACATTTTCATTGCTTATTTGCCCCGTTTTTTCACGATTCTCGAGGACACTTCCAACAATTGGCTCATTATACGCATTCTTAAGCTCTTCCAAAGCTTGTCCAAGATCGAGCCCAGAATGAAGAAAAAGATCATGCCTTCCATTGTCACTTTGATGGAGAAGACCGAAGCCACTTCCTTGACTTATGAGTGCATCAATTGTATCGTCGACGGAAAAATGATCTCCGCCGACTCCTCCAAGGACAAGGACGTGGCGAGAATGTGTGTCAACCACCTCTTGGGATTCTTTTCCAGAAGAGACGCCAACCTTCAGTTTGTTGGTCTTTTGGCATTGATCAAAATCATTCAAGTCTGTCCCTCTTTCATTCAGGAATTTAAGCAAATTCCCAAGTTTATCATGTCGTCATTAAGTCATGATGACCTAATCATCAAGAAAAAGGCGCTCGAGGTTTGCCAGTATTTACTGTCCGAGAAGACCATCCCCGAGTTGATCAAAACCCTTTTATTACAGTTGACTAGTGCTAACACCAGCAGCTATGCTCCAGACACTTTTAAGTTGGAAATCGTCACAAAAATCTTGCAAATCACCACTTTTCAAAATTACGAAAACGTGCCCAATTTCAGATGGTACGTGACTGTTCTTAAAGAATTAGTTAATTTGACTTTGCTTGCCGATACATCCAATCTTGAGAATAATGGAAAGGTTGCGTTGAGTCAACGCTCAATGCAAACCATTAGCATGGTGATCGGAGAAGAACTCAAGTCATTAGCAATGAAAGTCCCATCTATTCGGCCTTACCTCATGTCCAAAATTGTTGTGGAATATGTCAACAATCCTAAAGTCTTACATATTTGTCCCTCTTTGATGAAACATGTCTATTGGATTTTGGGAGAGTATGTTGATGAACTTGGCCTCGCTGATGATGATGCTGAGGATGATTCTGATATTGACATCACCACAGCTTTGAGCCGAAAAGTCACCATATTCAATAATCTCCTCAACAAGTACATCGATGACAGACTACACAGCGGAAAGCACTTCCCCCTTTCCCACGAGCTTGTCGAATCACAAGAGCCAGAGGTGCTCACTAATTTCATGAAGGCCATAATCAAACTCTTCAGCTCCATGGTGAACAATTACGAAGCTTTATATTCTCGGTCGGGGCGTCTCTCTCCGGCGAAGTATAACGAAATCGCATACTTTTTGACTAAGCTCACTCTGATTTTAGAAACCTGGGAGGCCAATTCCAACTATGAGGTCCAAGAAGAATGTTCTTCGTGGCTCGAATATTTACGCTTGTGCCAAGAAGCTCTTGGTGCGAAGAGCTCAAGCTTGCAGAAATTGGAGAACGAGGAGCTCGAGTACTACAAAGCCCTCTTTTCAAAAAAAACAGAGGCCGAGGAGCTCGATGATGACAGCGGTTCCACTGAGACCAGTGATGATGAGCAGGATGACATGATCGAAGTAAGTGATTCTGAAACCAACGGCTCAGACCAATCTGAAAGTATTAAGCCATCCACAGAGGAGGGTGGTAATGAACACGAAAATCATTCAAGCTCAATCTCTGCAACAGACGGTTCATTAATTGATGATTTGGAAAGCGAGTCAGACCAAGAAATTCCAGCTTTGCTTGGCTCTATATTGTCATCATTTTTCAAAAAGTACCCGTTGAATCCTGTCTCGCAAACAGCCCAAAAGCGGATACCTGTTCCAGATGATCTTGACTTGATGACACCTATTAGCAACCCTCCTGATTATTGCCAGCAAATGAGCGAGGATGCAAGTGGTATTAGTCTGAGCGAAGATGAGTTTGAAGATGAGGAAGTCACTATGCCGCAAAAATCACAAACCCCAGACTCAGTCATTCGTGAGAGAATTGATGACCCATATTACATCACAGGGTCGTCAGCAGGTAAGCTGAAGAAGTCTAAGCAGAACATCTTTGGTCCTTCCGATGACTATGCATTGCCAACCTTATCATTTTCATCTGATTCCGGTCTCCAACCAGAAGAATCGGAGACGAAAATGAAAGCAAAGAAAAAGAGCAAGAAGTTAAAGAAGGAGAAGGTTCTTGTTTTGCAAGATGAAACAATTGATGGCGCTCCAGAAGAGCTCAGCGGTCCGTCCGAGCCTGTGAAACCAAAGAAAAAAGACAGGAAAAATCAACTCATTATCGAAACCTCCAACTTAGCAGGCTTGAGTCTAGAGGACATTGAAGCGGAAAAGGAAGTGGGCTCTACGGACCATGAATACGTTATCGACTTGGAAGCACTAAGGTCAAAGCTCGCCACTGGCGAAAAGAAAAAGAAGAAAAAGACCAAAAGCTCCAGTAAACCAGCTGGCGAAAAAGGAACCTCCACGCGCGAAGAGAAAGACGTGATGGAAAAGCCTCCCGTCCAGGCTGCCGAGACTCCCGTCGAGGTGGCAGATTCGAGTTCTGGAGTTAAAGTTGTTGCAAAGCCAAGCAAAAAGAAGACCAAGAAGAAGGCGGTCATAATTGACTAGGTCTTATTCACATAGAACATATTACGTCTCGAGTGAGGATTTCGTGCGACTAACAACAATCGTGATGCATTAAATAGGCGGCAAGTGATCAATAAGTTCGCGAGCCGTATGTAGTGTACTTCTTACTTAAGAGCGGCCAACGCCTTGTCAGCGCATTCCTTAGCGGAAGCCGGGTTAACTCCAGTAACCAACTTACCGTCAACAACGACAAACGATCCCCATGGGTCAGGTGGTTGAACGTAGTTACCTCCGGCGGCTTCAAGACCCTCCCTTGGGGTGTTCAAGCCCTTCTGTTGCATGATTTTCTCAAGCGCTAAGATCTTTTCACCTTCGTCGGTGAAACCGGTGACTTTCTTGCCCTTGACAAAGTATTCGCCATCTTTGCCTTTGAAGTTTTCGAAAATGCATGGGCCATGACAAACGGCCGAAACCACTCCGTTATTCTCCCAGATGTCGAGAGCGATCTTCTGCAAGTTGGAGGCCGAAGGAAAGTCCAAAAGGGTTCCATGGCCACCCGCAGCCAAGAATATCTGATAATCGGCGGCGTTCACATCAGATGCCTTTTTGATTTGGGCAACTGCCTTCATGAAAGGAGAGTTGGCGTCCTCATAGACCTTTCTGTCATCGCCTTGCAAGAACGCCTCCGAGAGTGAGTGGTCGTCCCAGCCAAACGTGCCTGTTTCCGACACAAAGTCCACCTCGACTCCGGCGGAATGGAGTGCTTCCCATGGATGTAAGCCCTCTACAAAGAACACGCCGGTTTTGGCGCCGTCGTCGTAGAATACCTCGTGGGCAGATGTGAATGCGATCAATGCTTTTACCATATTGAACTAGTGGCGGCGGAAAAAAATTGGGGTGGGTGAGTGTTGGCTCTTCCGAGAGTACTTTGGATCAGAAACTCATGAAGCAGCGGCCTCGCCTCAGTTTATAGAGGCTTCCGGAGGTCACGACATAGGAGATTCTAGAAGATGAGATGCGCAACATTGCTGTGCGTCAAGCGTGGGAATATAACCGCGCATAGAAAATGCGGTGGCCATCGGTGATGAAATGCCACTCCGTGCACCAAATTGGAGCAGGTGGCTGCCGTCCACACTGTTGATGAGGGTGCATCGAAGCTGCTCCTGTATGACCAGCTTTTGGTGCCTTTATATTTCCGCCTGAATGCGTTATTTTGGAATTCGATCCCTGTCTTGTGAGGCCTTCTCTCATCAAGCTGGCTGCAGGGTGTGCGAAGCCGAGTCTTCTATGGAATGTCAAATCGAAGTGTGTCCATCGCTGACGGTGCTTTTGCCGCGAAATGGGTGGTCGGTCTCCTGGCACTTCATCCAGCGACGGCGAAAATTATGTGGGAAGCTATCTTGCTCCCCATCCTATCGGAAACCCAGTCTTTACGTCTCTTTTACATGACTAAGCTTGGCGACTTGTACTTCAAGAAAGGCTCTGTGGCCGAGCGGTCTAAGGCGGCAGACTCAAGTTCTGTTATCGTAAGATGCGCGTGTTCGAATCACGCCGGAGTCAATATTTTTCTTGGTTTTTTGTTCTCGAGTTCATACGCAAATTGGGCCTTCGGGCGCATTGAAGACATTTGTGACCATCTCTACTTGCGGGCTGACATGCCTACTTTCCATGCTCATGTGACGGTTCCTCATGTCTTCAGACGCTGCAGCTGAACGAAAGATATATACGGCCCTAGATGGCATCGAAGCTAAATGATTGAGTGCGCCTGCATTTTCGGAAACAGGTATATGGCGCGAGCAATGAAGCATGAGGCTCAGAGGACAGGGAAATAAACTAAGACTAAAATGGGATGGAGACAGAATAGCAAAAATGACAAGATGAAAAGAACCGAACAAAAAAGAAGCAGAAAGAGAGATACAAATAGAAAGAAACAAAATTTTTTTCTGCCGCTTCGTTCTATCAAAGAAACGGCGCTACTTTTGCTATCGCAGATAGCACGCCCGCGGCGTTCTCCAGTATTTTGAGGCCGCACGCATCGCCAACTACCGAGACTCTTCAGGCCTTGAAACCCACAAACACTCCATAAAATGGCCAGACGCAAAAACGCCGCAAAAGCGACCTCTGCGCTGTCGAGATCCACGGCCGCCATTTTCAATGAACTCACCTCGCCTGCACAGCTCGACTCGTCAGTGCAAACGACACAAGAAGAACAAGCCGATGTGGAAAAATCCACTGGTGAGGACGATGACGATGAAGACATGATGAAAAACGCCGTCTTCCCTTTCAACTACCTCTATGAATTCCAAGACTTTCTCAATAACAATTTGAGTCTCAGACGCGGTGTGCAGTTGATGGTGTGTTTATACTTGGCTCAGATCTTCTACATCCACTTCCAGAAGGCCGATTTGATGGAAGTCAACTACGCCATTGGGTTCAATCTCGCTGGCGCATTGTTTGCTATTCTTTTGAGCTACCGCTCGCAATTGAAAAAGTATTTGGCTGCGCCTGATGTGCTCCAGAAACCCCTGTTGCCTGACTTCAATGTCGTGTACTCATTTTTCATTCCATATCTGGCGATCTTATTGTTGGCAGACCCAAAGGATGGCTTCTTCCTGCTTAACTTATCCTTCACCAATTTCGCCGTCAACTCTCTTCACCCGGCTGCCAAAGTGCTTTCGGCCTTCGTGTACAACTACATGTTCAACGAGACGCACACCGTCGAGGTGTTCAAGTTTGTCGAGGCCGTATGGGTATACTTCACTTTCGACTATGTGCTCGGCTACTTCAACGAGGAGCAAGTCACGGACGATGAAGACAACATTGTGGCTGTCAGAAAGACAATGAACCAAGCGGAGATCCACATCTTCTGCATGTTCATCGTCAATTTGTATTGCAACTTCAGCCTGATCCCCAAGGACGCCACGCCGCTTATCATTGTCCGTGTCTTGATGATTGCTCTCCTCTTTGCCACCGCTGCCGCATATTTGGTCTATTTAGGATACGGGATGTTGGATAAGGGCGGAGCCCGCTCCGCCGCCTCTCTTGCCGTTGTGGGTGTGTTTTGCAGTGTATTCTACGTCACCACTAACACCGTTTTCAAGTCCACTGTTGCCCCACAAGACGCTCTCTCCTGGCTCTGGGACTACGTTCATGAGTCCAGCTTACGCGTTCGTCTCTTGGTGTCGTGGATTGCCGTTTTGGGCTTGGTGGTGCCTGTTGTGTTGGTCTTGGCTCACAAGAAACTCATCACGCTTGACCACAGAAGAAAATTGTGGCACTTCCTTCTTTTGGCCAGCTTGGCATTCCCTGCTGTGGTGAAGGAGCCTGAGTTTACCGCCATTGCTGTCTTGGGCTCTGTTATTGTGTTTATCGTCGTGGAGTTGGTCAGATGTTCACGGATCACTGTCTTAGGTGAGCTCTTGGCGACGGAACTTGCCTTGTTTCAAGACGAAAAGGACCTCAAGGGCCCATTGAACTTGTCCTATATCTACTTGCTCTTGGGAGTGGCTATTCCAATCGGGTACGGCGTCGCCTTGGACGACGTTGTGTCATTGCGGTCTTACATTGGATTGGTAACGTTGGGCCTCGGTGACTCATTTGCATCTATTGTGGGTAGAAAATGGGGCAAGGTCAAGTGGAGGGAAAGCGAAAAAACCATTGAAGGCACGGCTGCTTACATTTTGGTTACGCTTGTCAGCTTCATTTTGATTGACTTTTTCCTTCTCCCCGAAGGCAGCCGGGTTAGGAACTGGGAAAACATTCTTATCGTGGCCATTGTGGCGGGTGTCGAGGAAGGTGCGGCCGATCTCAACGACAACTTGTTGGTGCCTTGTATGTGTGTGATTACGTACGAGCTCTTAAACAAGGTCTTTTGAAGGTTGACTAAGTTTGGCTTGCAGAAGCTGCTTTCTAAGACGATAACATCTGATACAGATGTTGACCAATATTAATCAAAGCATCTTGAACTGCATTTTTTGCAAGTGATTTCTTTTTTTAATTTTTGTAGTTCAACGTTCTAAATGATATGGGACGTATTGTTTTTTACGCTTTTTTTTCTCTGCGGGCGATCTCCTCAAGTAGACAATCAGCGACAAATCCAAATTCTTATCTGGGCTTCTTGCGCATCGAGAATTCTATTCTTTCTATCCCGCAACACTATTTTACGCGCAAAATCTTCGATTTTTTGGTTTAATATTGTGGGTGCCGTGTAATTGATAATGTAGAAATAGTTGAAATGCATTGTGCTACCGCCGCGCATGTTCGTACCCAAAACCGAAACCTTCTCAACCCCCCCCACCAATTACCAAAAAAACCGTACTTCTCAAACAAAGCTAAAAGCAAGAAACAAAACACAAAAAAACAGAAAAAAGAGATTAAAAACCAAGATGCCAACAACCCTACCTCTCCTGTTGCAGGCTTTCCATCGCCAGCCACACATATCTGTCACTGAGCCACATTCTTCTCAATCAGTGTGCGTTGAGAATTGAGAAAGGGCTCCACGGTGCAGAACCGAGGGATCGAGCCCAGCAGCATGCATGTTCGGTAGCACTAGGGTAAGCGCCAAACAGAAAGGCAACGCCCTAAAGCTAAAAGATAGTAGAATTAAGAAGTGTATTGGCAAGAAACAGCACATGCAAGCCGAGCAGCCCCAGATCCTAGTTCTAGGCCTATATGGAAACGTATCCGGACTTTTTTCAAGACCCCTTCCGGCCTTATCGAGGGGCGTTATCTGCCCTCCGCGCATGCGAAGCTTTTGTGACGGGACGATCCTTATCGTCCCGCAGATGCGCGCAGGAACTCCACAGCCAAAGCCAATATCTACATGTGCATTCGCCCGCCTTTCTGAGCTCATCCAACCCTCTTCTTTTTTTTCTTCCACGCCCGATTTGATGGCAAACGTTTACATCAACTACTCACCATCTCTCCATCGCACGCCTCGGGTTCTTCTCCTTTGCCGAAGTTTGCCCAAACCTGCCTGAAACTCTTTCGCCTTCTAGTCTCCTGCCCCCCATCACCCGAAGATCCGAAATCCCATACTCTCACCCGCTCAGAAACAGCCAATACCAAAAAATTTTGCAAGAGACTATTGTTGATCTCACCCCGATTTTTCTAGAAGAACATCTGCTTACTCCATAATCCAGAGAAATTCACGAATTCTTTCCTACTGTACCGCCTTCACAACCTCCTCAATACCCGCCATGAGCACACATCCTGATTCACAATATGTGACCGTGAACTCTACACCGTTCAATATGTTGGACCGCTCACCACCTTCAAAACAGCTTCAGCATTCGCCACCTTTTTCTAAGCTGTTGACGTCTCCCGTGCTGAGCAAGAGACACTCACAGTGTGGCAACCGCTCTTCTAACGCAGCCGCTCCGCGCTCTGCCAAATCAGTTACCAAGTTTGACTTATCTTCGTTTTCTGATTCCTTGCCGCCCAACACCGGCCCGCTGGGCGCGGTTAATATCAACAACGGCTCGGGATCGCTGTCAGTTGCCAACAAGAACTTGTCTCATGTGCCATGCAAGTTTTTCAAGCAGGGAATTTGCCAAGCCGGCAAATCGTGTCCCTTCAGCCATAACTTGGAAGGCTCCATGGCAGCGGAAAACATCCCTTGCAAATACTTCCAGAAGGGAAACTGCAAGTTTGGCTCCAAATGTGCTTTGGCCCATTTGTTGCCCGACGGCACACGCATAAATCCGAAGTCTTCTCTGAGTGGTCGCCGCAACAATTTGGACAAGTGGGAGAGAAATAATGCCGAAGCCAATCACACTGGCTCGCATCCCAGTAGGCGTACATCCAGCTCCTTTGCCACGGACTCCAATGACTTGACTACAGCATACTCTTTGGATTTCATCGACTTCCCCCATCCCAAGCTCTATGGCTACCGCAGCAGTGGCAAAATTTCCTCTTTTAGACCGGCTGGCCTGCTTACCCAGGACTCCTCACACATTCAAATGCACCCGGAAGATGGAACATCCATTATGACTCAAAATTTGCCCACTAGCAAGTACGCTTCGTGTTGGCTGTCGCAATCCAACAGTTTTCTGAGCAGCTCCAAGTTGTTGGGGGGTGACCTGTTATCTCCCACGCATTTGAATCTGTTCTCCTCTTTTTCGGGGATGCCTACATTGACAGACAATCCTTCTCTCTACCTGAGCGGCCAATCACTGCTCCAAAGCACAAATGCGGGATCCCGATTTCCAGGTTATCACTTCAATACTTCGTCATCACCCCTCCAGGCATTTGCGAAGACTCAAGCCGAAAGTTGTGCCATTATTGATGACGAGAACGAAGTCTTCGAGTCGGGCGAGGAGGACTGTCTCGCGGATTATATTCCAGCGTCAATCGGCAACCTCATATTCACGGCCCAGGAGAGACAAAGAAGGGACTCTAGGTCTCAGTCTGGAACTTTGCTGGTGCGGTCCAACAGCATGCTGATGCCTGAAAGAAAACCGGACAAAAACGACGAGATAAAAACGCCTGTTCGCATCCAGGAAGATGTCTTTTTGATGGAATGATTGACGTTCCAAAAATAGCAATGATTAATGAACGAGATTATACACTATATCTACAGATAGATGAGATGGAAGATGTGATAAATGACCTGCGGCGTTCGGAATAATTATTTACAGATTTAAGATTGAACGACAGGAGCGGCTCTGTAGATGTCAGCACAAGTTTTTTGGAAGTCACCAACCACACGGGCGCTGGTGATGTCCAATTCAGGCTTGATACCACGGATGTGATTGCTTTCGAACAAAGTACCGACAAAAACAAAGTCTTCGGTGTAAGGATTCATAGTCACCACAAGGTTGTCAGTGACGATTTTCTCTGTTTGTTCAGAAGAGCCAGGCTCGCTTCCTTTAACCACCATTTCTTGTTTTGTCTTAACTTGCACAACGAGCTGGACCATCGCCGTGACGTCGTTTTCGTCTGGAATGGGCGCCAAACTCACCAACTTTGGGTTGGACTCAACACTGATGAGATTCCACTCCAACTTCCGTCTGCTGGGAAACGTGTGAGCTCTGGCAGACAAAGACTTGATGATATCCACACCGGCAATTCCATCCAACTGTGTTTGCAAATAGGATTGTCTCTGGGCCATAGGCAAAGAGCAGGCGGCGGCAAAAATCTTATTTGTTTTGACGTACTTCTCGATCGCAAGCTCCTTCCAATCATTGAATCGAAGCTTCAATTTGGTATCAGTTTTGAACTTGGAAACGGCCACAGTGTTGAGACCGAATGACCCAAATCTCCTAAGCACCAATTTGGGCCACGACTTCAATGGACAAGACATGAAGCTTGGAGGAATGTAGAAATCCGCAAGTGTACCAATAAG
>JAKUBD010000311.1:0-11985 GCA_030563125.1 Metschnikowia laotica
GGATCCACCGCCAATCCAGTTATCTCGTCGGCAACAAGCTCAACACCCCGCACATAGAGAAAGTGTTGACCGACCCGGTAGTGTCTCAGAGAATCTTGCAGCGCATGCGTGGCGGTCCACTTGATGCCAATGAACTAGGCGTTTTCGGCCTGTTGTTTCTCAATGCTCTTGACATGGTGACCAGTCCTCTTTCGGACAAGGCGTACGTGTTTGTGATTGATTTTCTCACAGAGACACTCCGACTCCCGCCCACCGATCGCTTGCGCATGCACGTTTTCCAGCACGAAAGCAAAATGGTTCATATGATGATCAACGCGGGTGACTTTGCCTCCTACGAGACGCTTCTAAAACCAATTCAGCTGCATATTTCTCCTCAAAAGCGTCAGTGGGTCCACCATATCGCCGACACGTTACGCATGACACGTGAAGACGGCCGTCTTCGGCACAGCACCGGGCTGGTGAACAGTTTTCTCAGTACTCAGTACTTTTCCGAGAACCAAAAGCACAAGATGTTGTCGATCTTGCTACGAAAAACGCTCTTGGAATCCTACTCACAAGAACAGGCCTGCTACGCCTTGCGTGCGCTCCTTCGCCATATGAAGCATGCCAACCTCGATCCTGACTTCCATTTGCCCCAGCTCAGTATGTACCGCAGCTCGCTTCCGCTTTTGATCAACACAATGAATGTGGCCCAAATTGCATCCAATTTGACCGCCTTGCGGCTGGTGTTCGTGGCAGAATCGTCCGTCTCGCATTTCTCTGATTTCATGAGTGCTCTAATAGCTTTCACAGCCCAAACCGTGCCATTGGCCGCCTCCGCTTGCTGGTCCTACAAGTTGGAGTGCTCGCAGATGGACCTTTTTCATGACGATGTCGTTTTGACCTCGCTGGACTTAGCTCACGCTATGCATGCCGCCATAAACTCATCTAACAATGACTCTGTCCCTCGCTTATACGCCCTGCATCCCCTGCTACAAGCCGAAGAACATTTGGAGTTGTTGTTAAAAAACTGCGAGCGTACAAAGGACTGGAACTCTCTTCAGAAGCAGTTCGAGGACATGTACGGCAAAGGCAACCTTCCTCATCACATTCATTACTCCATCGTCATGCGTGCACTTTCTTCAATCGGTGCTGCAACCGAGGTCGAGGCCCTTCATGCTCAAATGCTTAAAAGAAAGTTGATGCCAAATGCATCCATTTATCGCTCATTGATCGCCAGCAAGTTGAGTTTGAACGAGGTTGAAGCCGCCCGTGCCTGCTTCGATCTGTTTCTTAGCCTCGTTGATCAAGGTATCATACCCAAAAATCAAGTCCCCATTGTTAAGCTTGAAATGCTAGAAAGCGACCGAGCAAACTTCTCTCCGGACCAGGCTGTCCAAGAGTTGAACAGCTTGGTAGCAGCCCAGGAATCATCCGACACTATTTACGTGTCTTCATCCATCATCAGAAACTTAATCTTCTCTGTCTCATCGCATTACTCCCTTGCTGCTTTTCAACAAATATGGCTGGTGGCTGAAAAATTGCATCTCTTGAACGAAAAAATATACGTCGAAGGCATCAGATTTTACTCTAAAATGGGGTTGTTCGAATCTGCCGAAAAACTAGCCCTCGAAGCACAAACACATTCTGCAGTGCCTTTTAAAAGCTCCTTAATATTGTCTCTGCAATTCAACAACTATCTTGCATGGTACCGACAAAGCACCACCATGTCAATGAAGGCCAGCATTCAAGAACGAATCTCTTTTTCGGTTTACCGAATGAAAGAAAAATTGGCAAGTCCTCGAAACTATGAGGTGCTTCTTGCCGACTTGATCCATTATGTCTCAGTCACGAGCGGTGATATTGATGAAATCAGGTCTTATTTAAATGAAGCTGCCCGATCGGGCAGGTTGAGTGAAAGGCACTTTCTCCCCATTTTCAAGTCTTTGTCGAAAGAAAACAATTACGAAAGCAACAATAACATCATGGATCTTTATAGGGAAATGGTGTCTCACAAAATCTCCATCTCAACTAAAACCTATTATTACTTGTTCAGAGCTCTTTTGCATATAGACATGCTCAGGAACACAGGGTTTGTGAACTCTCGAAACCTTCTTGAGTCGATTCTTGAAATGAACGGCATTTCAACGACTGGAGTGGTAATCCCACAAAGCACATCCGGCCTCAAGCTACTTCAAAATGCGCCATACTTGATAAAAATTGTTTCCGAATTTTTCATAGCTTCTACCTCAGAAGGTTTTGATCTGAAAGTTGTGGTAAATGTCTTGGCTCAGCTCCAACGCCTATTGCCCTTGAAAATAGGACCAGAACTAAGATTGTCTTTTTTGGATGCAATGAGCAAGCTATACATGGCAAAAAACGATTATGACTTGGCGTTGCCTTTGGTCGACCGGGCTTTGAATGATATCGAAGAAATGGCGGCAATTTTACCGAAATTTGACGTGGTTCCCAAAGTCATACAATTGAAATATCGGACCTTTATGTCTTCGAAGCTCACAATTTTGCGCAACACTAACAGAGAAAGTGAGGCCTACGAGAATATACTCAGAAAAACATTGGAAAGCTCAATGAGGCTCTCGGGACCTCAATTCACAACAATCTTCACCAAAATTTTACACGATGCATCTGTTTCACAAGACAGTTTGAAGCTCGTGCTCGAAGCATGCGAGACATTCCTCATATCAGGAAACTGGAGCGAAGTCAAAATCGACCGGCAGCTTTCCATTCTCTACCGGCAATTTTTAGTCATGATGTCTCGGTCACATTCAGTGGATAATTTGAAGCGGAGATTCAAAGTTTTCAATGACTTCTACGGTGTGAATGACGTGGAGGCAGAAATTGCAAATTATTCTGCCACGGAAGACATCGACAGCAAATTCAAAAACAGCATCAGTATATTTAACAGCATGCGCCCGAAAGAAAGATGGACAGTGCGAGCAGTTCTCGCCAACCCAGTCCAGATGTTCACGCCAGAACGCACTTTGGGCACTCAACACTTTATCCTTCCTGGCATAACGTCCATATTGGTCGACTTAGTGGAAAGACACTGCGACGGGGACAAACTAAAGGGCTTCAAGCTCTACGACAGCTATCCAGAAACAATCGAGTATCTCCTCTACTTCCGAGGCGAGCGGGCACGCTTAACTGCCTTCCGCAGCACACTTAGCCAGTCACACGGGCTTCCGGTCGCTGCTGGCTTACGCCGTGAAGAAAGGAGGAAGCTATCGATAGAAGCTGTCAAGCAAATCATTCTGGAAACATAGATCATAGAACAGCCAGGTCTGCACTGTACATAGCATTATGCCCTTTATAAACATTAAGAGGCACTTGGCACGCCTTGGCGGCCAACTAGGACCTTTTCTTGTTTTTCTGCTTTTTTGTAGCGGCAAATTGGAAGGTGGAGGGCGTGATTGTTTCAGTTTCTCCCAGCAGCAAGAGCCCGACCCACGGCTGAACATTCCACTCCAACTTCAACGTGGCATTTCTGCCACGAAACGCGGTCTCCACATCCCACACTGAGTATTTGCTCCGGACATTCTTCAAACTGATCACTGCGTCTTCTTTGGAGGTGATTATCTTATCCCAATAAGTAACCTTGTTGGTGGATCCAGACTTGCGGCCAGGATACTCCGCAGTTAAGTAGACGAAGATCTGCTTGGTGTTCCAATTGAAGAGGGGACTCAAGTCGGCATCAAGATCAAACGAGATACGGGAGTTCTCCTTGGCCATGCCCGACTCGGCGCCGAAAGCACGGGAGTTCTTCAACAGCGAAATGGCTCTCACGCTGGAAATTTGGGTATTTCCAATAGACCAGGCACCCGAAAAGTAAAGTTGTAGTATGGAAATGACCGCCACCAAGATGCTGAGCACAGTCGACGCTGTCAAAGCATTGTTGCAGAGTGTTTGTGCACGGGAAGCCAAGCTGAACATCTTAGCGTGGTAGTTGATAACGTGGAAGTTGATGATGTGGGTGGTCGCGCGTGCCGGTCACCTGCGCCGAAAGGTGACGAGGCACACTCTACTTTTTTGAGCTACGTGCCTCGCTTATTTTGCTGCTCGAAAAGGCTTCAAAGCTAGCTTGCTAGTTTTGCTATATATCTTGGTCGGTAGCAGTGGAGCTTTCACGCGGAGCACCTCTTCCAGTGGTTCTGAGGCGTATCATCTTGCCTGACCTCATTCCGTGTACAGACTTTCCTCATTGAACAGACTTCAAGTATTCCGCGTACAACTTCTCCTGCTGCTGGAATTGTTTGACCAACTTCTTCTTCATGCTCTTGGTGATCTCTTCCCCGGCGGCGTTCTTGGTGGGGAGGCCTTGTTCGTCCCATTCGCTGTATAAAGACTTGTCCTGGAACAAATCTCTAGGCTGAATCTTCATTTTCTCGAGTCTCTCTTGCTCCTTCTTGGCGTTGGCCTCTGCCTGCTGTTGCTTCTTCAAGGCTTTCTCTGCCGCGAGAGTTTCTTTCGCCGTCTGCTGCTTGATCAACTCCTCTCGTTCTTGCTCGTTAAGAAACTTCACCAAAGCACCTCCGTTTGGTCTGTCGTCCAAAGAGATACCGATATTGATGAGTTCTCCGCGTAGGGTGTCAGAGGCCTTGAGGAACTCAGACACGTCAGCCTTCTTGATAGCCAAGTCTCTCACCACGTCCCTGAATTGAGACAAGGTCTTCACGTAAGGCATAGCAACATCTTCAACAGAAGCGCCTCCCGTATTGCCATCTGCAGCTGCATCTTCCCAACCGAGTCTATCAGCTCTTGCGTCGAAACCCAAAATCTCAAGGACTCTAACAATCCAGTTGGTGATATTCAACAAAGGCTCAATTCTAAGCTCAACCAGACCACTGACAGTGCTCTGAATGTATGTGTTGGCCTTCGAGATCAAGTCACTTAAAACCTTCAAAGTCACTGGCGAGGACAAGTTGTCACAGAAAGCAACGTGTACATCTTCCTGCGCCTGGCTCAAGTCCTTCAAGAGCTCTTTCTCGGCAGGGCCAAGCTTCTTAGAAACATGAGTACCTTGCGAAACAGAGAGCTTGTAGTCCGAGTTCAATGCTCTAATAAGAGTGAAGAACTTAGCCAACGTAGACTCGTATGCTCTGACCTCGTTGATCAAAGAGTCCTTGAAGTCAATTGGTTTGTCCCAGTTTCCGAAGGCGAATACTAAACGAAGCTGCCTGCTGGTGTACGACTGCAAGGCCTCCTCCACAGTAATGAAGTTCTTTAAAGACTTTGACATCTTCTGGCCCTGAATATGCAAGTGGCCGTTGTGCATGAAATAGTTGATCCACTGCTTGTTGTCGAAATATGCTTCCGACTGGGCCAACTCGTTGTCGTGATGGGGGAAACACAAGTCGATTCCGCCCGAGTGGATATCAATGTTCTCACCCAAGACGTCACTGGCCATAACGGAACATTCAATGTGCCACCCAGGTCTTCCAGGACCCCACTGCGATTCCCATGCTGGCTCGCCAGGCTTCGATGCCTTCCAAAGGGCAAAGTCTGCAGGGTTCTTCTTGGAGCCCGTGGCGGAGACCGACAAGGAGCCCTCGCCGTCGTTGATGAGGTCCATGGAGCCCTTGTTCCAAGGCTGCAACTTGGCGTAATCGTGGCCGGGGCTACTCTCGAAGCTGGCGGTGTCAAAGTACACCGAGCCGTCCCCGGTGGAATAGGCAAAGCCGTTGTCGACAATCTTCTGAACAAAGTCGATAATTTCAGGCACATACTCGGAAACTCGCGTGGTAACAGATGGCGGCACGACATTGAGCTTGTTCATGTCTTCATTGAACTTATTTTCCCAGAAAGCGGGCAATTTCTTGAAGATTTCGGGGTCGGTGACGGTGCTGCCAAACTCCTTATCGAGAGAGGGCACGGCCACGTCTTCCACGGCAGACAAGAAGTCTGCGAGTGGCGGCTGGGAAGTGATGGCCTTGAAAGCGTCCGTAGCAGCCCGGGCGTACATAGGCAACTTGGGAGTTTCAGCTGCGAGAGCGTTCAAATCAAGCGACTCGATGTAGGCCAACAAATCGGTCTCCACATCGCCGCTGAATCCTGGGAGGTTCTTGGCCACATAGTCACGCAAATAGGTTTTGCTTTTTTGCACGAGTTCGGGGCTGAGCTCTGTGTGTTTCTTCACCACCAACTCCTGGAAGAGATGCTGCTGTCTAGCAGCGACGATGATCTTGTCATCGATGTCGGTGACATTCTGGACAAAGTTGATGCTATAACCAAAGTAGTCCTTCAAGATACGCCGGCAAATATCGGAACACACGTAGTTCCTGGCGTGGCCCATGTGGGCATGGTTATAGACGGTTGGGCCACAGCAGTACCACGAGATCTTGTTGTGCTTGATGGGCACGAAAACCTCCTTGTTCCTGGTCAAAGAGTTGTAAATCTTCAACACTGGCGCCGGTTCGGCGGGACCGTCCGGCTTGTTCCACGGAGGCTGCTGCACTGGTTTCTTGGTACTCATTAGCCGACGAAAAGCTCTGTACATGTGGTAGATGAGAGGCGAGTGAGAGCTGTATGAAGGTGGTGCCGCGGCGCCGGACCAGCCTCTGCCATGATGCTTTGATTTGTTCAGTGCTTCGATGGTTGGCTACGCAAATAATTGGTGCCGCTGGCAGCGCTTGGTTGGACCTGGCGCTAGCGGCGAACTTGAACTACAGATTGTTGTTCTACTGGCCGCCGGTGGGCGACGGTGGTTTGGTCATTGCGATGCCCGACTGTGCAGCTGGTTGACAAAGGCAGAACGCCGCTCATCGGACAAACCAGCTAGGCGGAACTTTGCAAAGAGTCGGCAATGGTTGAGACAAAACTCCATCGCAGGGTCTGCTATGTTAGTATGAGGTTCATGGAAGCACATCAGAAAAGAAATTGGTCGCATGTCACACAGCACCTGATGAAACTAGGCATGTTTCGGTTACTGTGCTCTAGAACGCAAATTAAATCATCATCTAGTTTGTTCTGCTCAAATCACATACAATTTGCCGCCGAATTGACGAAAAAGAACGCCGGACAAAAAGTGGAAGAAGAAGCGTAGTTGCCGAGGTGTTCATCACCGCCTGAATCTCCACTGCGCACCAGTATCTCTGGATCACGTGATCCGTCCGTCCCGCTACTGTGGGCCCTAGCTGTGGTGGCCTGCTGGCTGGGCTTGTTTTCTCTTGCTCGGGGCTGTGGCTGGCTTGCTGCTTCTTTAACTTGTATCCGGAATCCAGCATACCCCCGTCCGTCGGTCGGTCTTTTTTGCGGTCATTTTCGGTGGCATCTTTTGCGGCACTGGTAGGAAACCAGTTCTAGACTGGCCGCCACTAGCCAAGCCCCACACCGCGTGGCAGAGCATCACGCGCCTGCAACAATTCCAACCGAATCCCCGATCCAGACCAACTACGGCCTTGATGCCGCCTCGACTCAAACACAAGGGTAGCTATTGCGTCACGTGCTTTAGGGCTTTCGCCCTTGAGCCGCTTCTCATCGCATTCAGAGCACACATCTCTACACCAGCCGCGACCTTCCTTTGTACACTCCGCTCCACCTCCGTCGCACTCACCAAAAAAAATTTTCTACTCGCATTCGAAAACTTCTTTACTAGATACACATCAGCACTATGTCTACTTCCGTTAAAGCTGCTAACTGGAGATTCGTTGAATTGGGCCGTGTTGTCTTGATTGACAACTCTAAATTGGCTACCATCGTTGAGATCATCGACCAAAAGAGAGTATGTACCGCTTGATGAACAAAGTTTCCCGATGCAAATTCCACCTTTCCTTTTCCACCACCTCTCGACCTTCCACGGCTGTTAAATTTCCCCAAACCAAAGAGAAGAGTCCCAAAGCCAGACCTCCCGCGTCCCGTTTTGCATTTCTGATTTGCCCTTTATAATCTTCCTGGTGGGCCTTTTGCTACCGTACCCTCGAACATCATACTAACAAAACAGGTCTTGATTGACGGTCCATCTATCCAAAGACAAGCTATTGCCTTGGGCAAGGTTGTCTTGACCCCAATCGTCTTGGCTAAGTTGCCAAGAGGTGCCAGAACCGCCACTGTCAACAAGAAGTGGGCTGCTGCTGACATTGACGCCAAGTGGGCTGCCACCGCTTGGGCCAAGAAGTTGGAGGTCAGAAAGACGAGAGCTGCTTTGTCTGACTTCGAGAGATTCCAGGTCATGGTTCTCAAGAAGCAAAGAAGATATGCTGTTAAGAAAATCGCTGCTAAGTAAGTTTAGCGTTCACCCTACATACGACTAATACAACTGTGTATCATACGAACCAGTTTTATCCTGTAGCTTATGTGACTGCTAGCTTATCCGCTCGTCTGAAGCGTAACTCCACCTGACTGGCGTATCTGATATTTATCTGTAACGGTCACGCTGCCTGTACGGCTGATCTTTCACAACAACGTTTAAATATCTATATACATATATACAAGTTACTTCTTCTTCTTCTTCTCTGCCTCGGCGATCAACTCTCTTTGCAACTGGGGCGAGGTTTGAGAGTATTTGAGGAACTCCAAAGAGAACTCACCCTTACCTTGGGTGGAGGATCTCAAAGACGTGGCAAAGCCGAACATAGAGTTCAAAGAACACTCGGCAGTGACGGTAAACTCGTCCTGACCGTTAACTGTCTCCATGATCAAGCCTCCGATCTTGTTCACCAATCCAACGACAGGACCTTGGAACTCGTTAGGGGCGCTGATCTCAACGGACATGATGGGCTCCAAAATCACTGGGTTGGCCTTCAAGAAAGCTTGTCTGAACGCACCGTGGGTGGCAAGTCTGAAAGACAACTCCGAAGAATCGACCATGTGGGACTGACCGTCGTTGATGTGCATGTGGGTACCCAACACACGGTGTCCGATCAAAGGACCCTTCTCCAAGCAGTCCTCAAAACCTTTTTGACAAGCGAACAAAAACTTCTCGGAAATCTTGCCTCCCACAATGTGCTGCGTGAATTTGTTCTCTCCCTCGATTGGTGTGAACTCACCAATGACTCTACCGAACTGACCAGCACCTCCAGATTGCTTCTTGTGAGTGTAATCGAAGGTAGTTGGTGCAGTGATGGCTTCACGATAAGCAACTTGAGGCTTACCGGTGACACAGTCGACACCGTACTCTCTCTTGATTCTCTCAACGTAAATTTCCAAGTGCAACTCGCCCATACCAGAAATGACGGTCTCCTTGGACTCGGGGTCAAATCTGACTCTAAATGTGGGGTCCTCCTTCTGGAAACGGTTCATGGCTTTCGAGAAGTTTCCATTGTCTTTAGACTTGGGCTCAATAGACAAAGAAATGACCGCATCTGGAACGAACATCGAGCTCATGGTGATCAGCTTGTCGGAGTTTTGGCCAATGAAGGTGTCGCCGGATGCGCAGTCGATACCAAAAGTAGCACAGATCTCTCCAGCTCCGATTTCATCCACGTCCTCCATGTCGTTGGAGTGCATTCTTACTAATCTGGAAACCTTCACCTTCTTGCCCGACTTGACGTGGTTCATGTAGGCGCCCTTCTTCAATTTACCCTGGTAGACTCTGATGTAAGTCAACTGACCGTACTTGCCTTCCTCCAACTTGAATGCCAAACCCACGAAAGGCTCGGTGGAAGAGGGAATCAACTTGACAGGCTGTTCACCAGCACTGGTAAGTTCCAAACCGGTGTTCAAGATCTCATTTGGTTGAGGCAAGTAGTCGACAACGGCATCCAATACAGACTGAACACCGGTGTTGGCCAAGGCAGAGCCCATCAACACGGGTGTGAATTTTCTACCGATGGTGGCTCTTCTGATAGCTTCCTTGATTTGCTCGACCGAAGGCTCCTCACCCTCCAAGTAGATGTCTGCGATCTCCTCGTCGACGTCGGCCAAGGTTTCGATCAACATTTGTCTTCTCTCCTCGACTGTGTCGACCAAGTCCTCGGGAATCTCCTCGGTGATTCTCAATTCCTCACCTTGTGAGCCCTCGTTGTAGATGGCGACCCTGTCGATAATGTTCACCACACCGCTCAACTTGTCCTCGGCGCCAATAGGCACCTGGATGGCGGCGGCAGGAGTCTTCAATTTCAAGTTGATTTGCTCGATGACGCGGAAAGGATCAGCGCCCATTCTGTCCATTTTGTTGATGAAAGTCACACGAGGAACGTTGTAACGGCGCATCTGTCTGTCCACTGTCACAGTTTGAGACTGGACACCACTGACGGCACACACCACAAGCACGGCACCGTCCAAAACACGCAAGGCTCTTTCGACCTCAATGGTGAAGTCAACGTGACCTGGCGTATCAATCAAGTTGAAATGGTAATCCTTGTTGTCCTTCTCCCACGAGCAGTAGGTGGCAGCAGACTGGATGGTAATACCCTTCTCTCTCTCCAAGTCCATGTGGTCCATCTTGGCACCCACAGAGTCTCTTCCACGGACCTCGTGGATGGCCTTGATTCTTCCCGTGTAGAACAACACACGCTCGGTGAATGTGGTTTTTCCCGAGTCAATGTGGGCCGAAATTCCGATGTTTCTCAATCTGCCGGCAGTAGTGATGTCTTTTTCCGTCAAGGTTCGGTTGATATCATCGATGTGAACCTTCTCTTCTTCGTAGGTGGTAGGAACCTTTTCGAGATGATGAGCATTTTTCCAGCTGGAACTCTGAGAAATGCACCTGGCGTAAGTAATACGCGACGCCCATGCTGCTGGACGCGAGCCTGCAGTGGCGGTCCTGACAAGACTGCGGATCATCTTGCGTGGTGGTTGTTCCGCTAGCTAATTGGTATGAAAATTTTTTGGTGCGCGTTTTATTGTAGCTATCACCATGTAGAGCCGCAGCCAGATAGACCTTCATCAATGAGAAAGACAAATTGAAAACCGGTTTATTCATAAGTGAGGTTTTTTTACGGAAGAGTAGCGGAGTGCAAAGAGGTTGCTTCGAGTCTATTTATTACGGCTCACTTCAGCAGGTGACGTTTAGGCCTTCGAAGGAGTTTTGCACTAATTGCATAATGATTCCACGCGGCCGTGGCGTTGTGAATCGAGGCAAGCACGTTCGTGAAAGGATTGAAGAGAAGAGAAGTGGATGAGAAAAAAGGCTAGCTAGAAGGAAGCCCCGAAAGACTTCACAAACCATAAAATTATGCTTTGGCTCTTTTCTACGCAAGTAAAGCACACACAAGTACTTAATATCGTCCATATATTTGAGTTAATTATTGCGGGAACAAGCGGAAGTTAGCGAAAATGTGTTAGATCATGCTCGAGCCCTAATAGGCGTCGTGAGGGTATTCTCTTCAGACTCCCCATCCTAGATTCCAGCTAGTGAGGACATCGCTTTACGAGACGAGAAGTTTAATACAATCTTCTCTTGACCAAGGTGGTGGCGACAGTGGTAGAAGTGGTGGAAGTGGTGGTGGTGGCAGCACCAGACAAGGAGCTGGCATCGTCAATGTCGGAGACAGTAGCATCGCCGTCGGCGATCTTCTCACCAAGGAATTCGGCAACAGCAGATGCGTATTTTCCACCGTTGTTGGCAATGTAGGTGAGGGCCTTCGAGAGAAGTCCAGAGTCGTCGAGCCATTCGTAGACTTGCTTACCAACAACCAAGCCCTTCTTGAAGACAGTGGTCAAGAAGCTGATGGATGCCTCAGGGTCGGCCAAAACCTTGCTGACAAGGCTCTGGACGATTCCGGAGTTCTTGATGGCGGTGGCGACGCTGGTGGCAACAGAAAGCAAGTCTCTCTTGTCGTAGAACTCGAGCTCGCTAGCGTTGAGCTCAATAGCTCTCTTGGCAGCGGCGGTGGTGGTGGTGGACTCAGCGGTGGTGGTGGTGGAGCTGGATCTGGTGGCCAAGAAAGCCTTCAACAAGTTCAAACCAGACGAGAAGAGAGTTTTGGCGACACTGAAAAGAGCGCTTCTCAAATCAGCGTTGTTGTAGATGTCGGAGAAGATGGTCTTGAGCAAACCGGAGTTCCAGATAGCGGTCAAGAGCGAAGGAAGCACGGAGAAAGCGCTGGA
>JAKUBD010000312.1:0-11822 GCA_030563125.1 Metschnikowia laotica
AATCTTTTTCAATATAGTCATACTGTTTATTCCTGTCAATCTTCTCTTTAATATTTCAAACTCGTAAGCTATAGTATTGTTATTCATCAAGTATATTAAATGTTCTATCTGCAACATATTATTTGGTACTCCTTTACAATATAACTTTATCGCTTTTTCTTCTTTTTTATTTTTATATTCATAAGCATACATTTTTGGTCCTCCTACTATCATCTTATTTATCAATCCATTATTACTTTCTTCTAAAGTATCATCCAAGCTCCCTAAATTTTTATTACATTTTTTCTTAAATAATTCGTAATTTATAGTACTTTTTCTTATATAAACACTATCTGTATCACTATATATTATATCCATATCCTTAAAATCTTTACATAAACAATATAACCTATATCTTGAACCACTTAATATTGATATACCATTTTGTGTTGCGTACACTGGATTTTCATCTTTATCTACTATCATTTTATCATAGTTATCTCCATCTAAATTATAAAAATATGGTTTGTTTATTAAAGCTCTACCTAAGGATATCTTACCTTCATCATTTTCTTTTAGATTTAATATTTGATCTGCCACTATATCTCTTTTTACTATATATACCTCTCTATCTATTGGTTTTTGTACAAATTTTCCGTATCCTCCTCCATTTAAAGCTATTTTAGCTATCATTCTTATAGGACACGGTTTTTCGTTACATTTACAGTTACTATGTTCATCTTTCAATTTATATAGTTTATCTATATATTTATCAAATATATAACCACTGCTTTCATATTCTACTCCTTCTATACATTCTATGTCGAATCCTTCTTCTTTTGCTATTAACAAATCATAAGTGTGATATGTTCCCGTGTGTTCTTTAAACCATTTCCAAGTTAGCCTATTATTTACTCCTCTTCTTGGAACAAAATTCATGTAATTGTCTGGCTCAGTCTCATTTTTATGTACTAATTTTACTTTATATATTCCCATTCTTTTCCAATTAATAGTATTAGTTTTTATAGGCTTACCGTAATTATGTTTCAATAATTTCATTGCGCTTGGATATAATGATACGACATCTGCATATACTATATCTTCTTCGTATATACCATTTTTGACGTATACCCTTCCACCATATATTGCTTCCTTCAAAAATTTATATTCTTCTTTAGAAGGAACAACTAAAGAAACATTATTTGGCAAACATCCTTCCATTAATCTCATACTTAATTGTGATAAGGTAAATACCTTGTTACTTATAGTCATACCCAAATTTTCATTCACCAATTTTCTAAATTTTAACCATACTTGTTTCATAGCACATACATCCATTTCACAATATTTTATAGCTTTCTCCAATATAGTTTCATAGTTTTTAGTTTTTTCATAAGTCAAATATTCCTCCTTCTTAATTATCATTCCTACTTTATTATCTTCTTTTGACACTATTATTCTTTGATTTATTTTTACCCAATTATCTAATATTTTATCTAAATCTTCCCATTTTTTGATTATTGTATGTGGAAAACTTCCTTTGTTTAATACTTTAAATGCTTTTGAAGCTTTATCTAAACTACACAATAAAAATAAATACGGATCTTTCAATAAAATTTTTGTTTTTAGTTTTGAATTATGTAGTTCAGCATACACTATACTACTATTTTTAATAATAAATTTAGACGATGTACTTCTTTCTTTTATGTAAGGCAATATATGCTGAAAATCATATCCTGATCCATACCATGCATACACTATTACTTCTCCTTGCTTCATTGATAGCATCATTATATCTTCAACAAAATCTTTTACACAATCTTTTCCAGTACTTCTCTTTATCTCATCTGTCTCATAATTCCAACATATTAGATAAGGTACTTGTCGTTTATTTTTCTTATTTATTTCCTCAGTTAATGACTCTATATCCATAAATATTTCTGTTGTTTTTGATTCTTTTAAACATACGCGTCTGTTAGTTTGTACCTTACCTCTATAATATTCTGCTTTTATTTTAGTTATAACTCCTACATGCCCATTAAATTTAATTAATCTTATTATATTCTTACAATCCGTAGTATTTATATCTTCATCATAATCAGCTACTAAATCCTTTAATCTTTCTACATAATTCATGTCTTCTAATAGTGGAGTATAAGTTATTATTTTCTTGTGACTTAACATTTCTTCAATTGTTTTATTTTCGTTATATTTTTCTCCTATATACTCTATACATTGTTTTACACAATTTTGAGTTCTATCACTTGCAATGAATAGATCGAAATCTCTAAATTTTCTTATTTTTACTGTTGGCACAACATCAGGCCACCATCTATCTATGCACTCCCACCTATTAATAGAAAGAGTACATATAATGTATCCTACATTACATAAAGCATTATCTTCGTAGGCAGGTACTCTTTCAACTATATCTAATACCTGATTTTCTATCTTACTCACTATATTATCAGTGACTCTTTCTTTAGTTGTATAGCTTCTAAATACTGTATTACCAGTAATTTCTAATGAAACAAAATATATAACATTATCCTTATCTGTTATTTTTACTCTGTTTGTCAATATATCATAACTTCTTTCATAATATAATTTGTTTGGCAATTTTATTATTACTGATTTATTACTAAATGTATATACTTCATCATCGTCTAAATCAAACATATGACACTTTCTTTTTTCTTTATAAACATATTGTTTCTCTTCAACTTTAGTTATATGCTTTACTACTTCTTCTTTATTTCTTCTCATTTTATTATGCATATATCGCTTAATTTTTATTCTTAAATCCTCTAACATATCGCCCATCTCACTGAACTTTAATTCTTTGTTCTTAACTTTTTCTATCAATTCATTTCTATAATCTATGTATTCTTTAGTTTCTTCTATCTTAGATATCGATTCAGTAGCCTGTATTTCTTTATAAGATTTCGACATAATAATAATTGTACATTTGTTTTAGAATTAATTCTTCTTTTGTTAAAAATATATTATCTTCATATTTAAACGGATAAATGTTACAATTTTTTGACTTTAAATAATTAAATATTTTCTCATAATTAACTAATTTTTCTTTAATATCATTAGCAGTTACAGTATCTTTTATCTTTAAATTGACATAATCGTCTTCTATTTTACAACTAAAATTTTCTCCCTCGTAGTCTATAGGTTTTTCCATGACTATTAATATTGCATACTTAGCCTTTAAAATTAAATCTATATAACTATCGTCCCATGGAACAAACAATATAGACACTGACTCATATTCAAATTTTCCTATTATATTTTTAGATTCTTCTTTAATTTCAATAACATTCCTACTATGCTTTCTAAAATTTATAAGAGGGTCAACAGCATATACTTTTTCGAATTTATCCCACTTTGATATATCACCACCTACTCCAGAACCCACATCCAATAGTACAGTACTAGGTAATTTACTTAATAATTTATTTTTAACTTTATTATGATAATATCTTAACGCAGGTATAGATTTACCATTTAATACTTTACCTAATGGATCATCTTCATAAGGAAATTTATAATTTGCTATGATTTTATCTTGTCTTTGTTTAACTAAAGATAAGTCCAAATAAAATTCGTAAATTTTATCGTTTTCTAATTGTTCATTAAAATTTTTTGGTATTCTGTCTGACATTTCCTCATTTTCTAATAATAAATACCCATTTTTATATCTTAAATCTACAGTTGTTTTAAATTTAGACTTATATATTCTATTTCTACTAAATATATTAACAATTATATAACCATCTATTTCATATTTACAATCCACATTTAATTTTATATAAGGATTATACTTTATTATTTCTTTAGTCTCTTTACCTCTGAGATACTTGAGTCTTTCTAGATAGTTTTTAGAGGTTATATCTTGCTTATTATATATCAAACAATCATAATATAATATTTTATTGTTTGACATCAATTCTCCTTCATACACATTGATAGGATCTATCATTTTTCTTTTAGCTTTATTATTTATACTTTTTGTTTCTCCATTATCGAACAATAATATTCTAGATTTTTCACCCTCAATTATTACTACATGAATTCCGTCTGCTTTAGGAGTTATTACCCACTGATCTTTAGCACTCAATTTTTTGGCTAAACTAACTGCTGATATTTCCATTGGTTTTATTGTAGGATAATATACACATTGATAATCATCTATTATCTTATCTATATTATGAGTTTTATTGAATTCTATTTCTAATGTATAAGTATTTTCGTATTTTATTATTTCTACCAAAGGTTCTTTATTGATAATCATTCTAGATATTTTTCTTTTACCTATCTCTATTAGAGGTAATTTTAACTCTGATGGAATATATTTCTGTTCTATAGATAATGCTATTATTCCATTTCTATACTTTCTTTTTTCTACCAATTCTTTTGTTTCTATTTGTTTTGGTGAGCTTGATCTAAATATTATTGATGGATAGATAGAACATCTATAATATGTTATAGTTTTGATTATATTAGGTTTAAATACCAATGGGGGCGGAATTTTTAATCTGAATTCTAATTCCCTATCTACCACATTAGATTTTACTTTATCATAAATGTCAAATAAAGAAGTCATATTGAATATTAATTATATAATATCACATAATTTACTGTGGAAAGAAGCAATTAATATGTTTAATTTAACAGATTCAAATTTACAGAAAGTTTATTTGAGATACATAATATCTGAACACGGTATAAAAGCAGCAAAGAAGGTATTATATGAGCATAATAACATTGATTAATATGAAACAATACTCGTTTATCAATACTTTTGAACACCAAAATTTTATTTTTTCATATTTGCATCCAGAAAATCCCTATAGAAGTTTAATAGCATGTTATGAAGTAGGTTTAGGTAAAACCTATGCGGCTGCTTGTTTAACTCATATGTATTTATCTGAAGGATTTAAAGTTTTGTATATAAGTAGTACACTTAATTCTATATACAATTTTAAAAATGAATATTCTAATTTAATAGCAGATTCTAGACTTACTGACAATACTAAAAATATAAGTGCTATAACGTTCAATAAATTTTACCTAAACAATTTTAAAGATGAATGGGGTTTAATTATATTAGATGAAATACATAATGTAAGGGAAAAAGCTACTAGATATAAATCTATTAAAAACAAACTAGATAAATGTATAAACTCAAAATTATTAATTATGACAGGCACTCCAATGATAGACTCTATAAATGAATTTAATAGCATAATTAATCTTACTGGAGAGGATGACCCTAGAATATATTTTTGTTACACTGACAAACAAAAAGAAGTAAAGATAAATTACATAGGTGAAAAAATTGGTGGTCAAATCTTGTATAAAAGTGTCATGAAAGGAAAACAATTAGAAAATTACAATAAAATAATATCTAAAACTGATAATAGATTTCATACATTAAGTAGACAAGCATCTATATGTTGTAGTAGAAAATATAATCCAAAAATACCTATAGAAGAACAATCTTCAAAAATATACGAATTTATTAAGAAGCTTAAGTCTAATGAATTAACTGTTGTATTTTGTTTTTATATCCAAAAAGGTATAGATTTTTTAGTTGAGGTATTAGAATCTATTGGGTACTCTAAATTTGAACAAAATAAGAAAAATAATAAAACATTTGCTATAATTAATGGTAAGAATAGTAATGAAGAAACATATAACATACTTAATTCTTTTAATAGTATAGAAAATGAAAACGGTAAAATTATACATATTTTAATAGGATCTTCTGTTATGAGTGAAGCTATTACATTATTTAGAGTAAAAGAATTGCATATTCTTTCTCCGTTTTGGAATTATGGACAAATAAAGCAATCTATAGGAAGAACAATACGATTCAATTCTCATTTCGGATTAGCAGATAAAACTTTAAATATATATCTTCATGCTGCATGCAATGAAAAAGGTGAAGGTAATGATATAGATATATGGAAAGTGGCATATAATAAAGATAAATTAATACAAAACCGTATGAAAACTGAAATAATCAAAGCTGAAAATACAGTTAAAAAACAAATAATAGATATATTAAATGTGCCTAAAGTAGACAATATACTCGTATTTAAAACAGATAATATAGTGTGGGATTTTACTAATTGTTTTGATTCTAATAAATACAAAATATCATGGTGCAAATTTAATATAGATAAAGTAGAAGGATACGACACTAAAAATCATAGTAAAATAGTAGGATCTTATCCATTTGGCATAAAAGTGAATTTACCTTTAGAAGAAGGGTATACTATATGGAGATCCTGTATCGATAATAAATTAAGGATAACTTTTAGAGAAAAGAAAAGTAGCAAATTTATAAAACGCGGAAAAATTATAAATAATGTGAAGACAAATGAAATAGATAAAATAGCTAAAGATTTAAATTGTAATTCCGACTTAGAGAGTATTATTGATGCACTAAAATCGCAAAATAGATATTTTGATAGACAGATACAATATGATTTACAATAGTATTAATACTAATAATATAACAACAGGAAACCCAAAAAAGTTTAATGCTGAAGACGATCTGAAGTTAATAACGCCCTTGTATTACAATGGAGCTGATTTCAACTTCTCGTTAAAAAATAAGTATATAACTGTCGAGAAAATAGAAGAAAATATTTATGGTAAAGATTATATTACTATTAAGTCTAAAGAATATTCTGACATTATTGAATCTATTGTTGAAAAGTTAAACTTATATAATCCCATTCAGCCTGATGGCACATTCAGAGCTACGATTGTAAGTAAGACTAAATTCAATAAAGAGATCAGTAAAGATAAATCATTTAAAGCATGTATTAGTTTGAGTTTTCCTACTATATTTAAAGATGAGAGCAAGACTACTTTGCAAATTCATTTGAAAGATGTGGTAGTGACAGAAATAATTAATGATGATTTGGAAGTCGACTTTGATGATTTAAAAGAAGCAATGTGAATACAACATCATTTATAAAAATGAGTAGCTTTGGTCAAGTAGAAATTTTTAATAGTATTTTCGATGATTTGGACGAAAATTCTATAAAAACAACGCCTGCTTATTGTATAGAATATGGTGAAACATATCATGGAATCTACAAAAATATGGTATTACCAATAATGATAGGTTCAAAATTTGATAAACATGAAAACCCTTTAAAAATAGATGGATACTTTATAATTAATGGTATATGTAAATCTATCAATAATATTAAAGAATTTCAAAAGGTAGGTGTCTCTAAAAATAGTGTTTACTTAACCGATGGGTCTAAAATAGAGATACAAGATATGTTTACATTAAAAATGAACATGAAGAAATGGTATTTACCAATAAATTGGTTAGACATTTGTAAAAATAACAATAAATTGGAAGAACATTTATCTATAATTAATAAAATTAATAAATTTAAAAATAGTAAATCTATAAAGAAAGAAGTTGATATACTTAATATAAGATATATGTTTGAATGTTGGTTAGATATCAAAAAAGAACAAGAAAAAATTTATAGATTGATAACTGCTGGAGAAATAATAAAGGATTGTATAGATAGAAAAATAGATCCAGTTGAATGTTTTAATTTAAATAAATGGAGTTATAAAAGAAAAGAAAATATAACTACTATATCAGAAGATATGAAGCATTACAATTTTATTTCTGATATAGAATCAATAAGAAGAATAACTTTGTTATCGTCTAGAGAATTAGTAAATATAGATATAAGAAAGGTTAAATTGGAAGATAAATACAAAATATGTCCAGTACAAACTTCAGATGGAGCTATATGTGGTACAGTAAACTATTTAGCTAATAATGCTACATTATTGACAGTAAATAAATTTATAGATAATATTGAACATGGATCTAAATATCACTTGTTTATAAACTCAATATATGTAGGAAAAATTAATAGCTTAAAGCAATTGGAAGGATACATTATATATAAATATTATGATATAATATATGCCTACTACCAAAGGGGATTTATAGTTAGATCGAATAATGTTACTAGTATTACTGCTTCTTTAATACCACATAGGTTATATAATCCGCCTATAAGATCGATGTTTGTTTGTTCTATGATAAAACAAGCTATAATGTACGATAATAGACAATTAAGAAAAATTATTGATAACACAAAAATGTTGACAACAAAATTTGATGGAATAGTAAATGTGGCTATTATGCCTTGGTTTGGATATAATGTAGAAGATAGTATAGTAATAAGTAAAAGATTAGCACAAAAATTTAGATATATAAAGACAAGAATATATAAATCAAGTAAATGCGTTATAATATCGACATACGTGAAGAAAGGAGAAAAAGTATGGGTAGGAAAAGCTTTATATAAAACCTTTAAAGAAGATGATATAAAAACTATAAATATTATATATTCGGAAAATGATGGAATAGTAGAAGATTTAAATTATAAAGAATCTTTTATTAAAATAGTAGTCTCAAAAGTAAATGATTTGCAAGTGGGAGATAAGATGACAAGTATGCATGGGCAAAAAGGTATAATTTCATTGATATTAGAAAATAATTGTATGCCTGTAGAAGAAGATGGATCACCTATAGATTTGCTAATAAACCCTCACGCATTTCCATCAAGAATGACTATGGGTCAAATAAAAGAAATGAATGAAAAAGAAGTAAATGTATACATAAATAATACTAAATTAAAAGAAAAAATAATAGTGGGAAAATGTAAGTATATGGCATTAAGACATCAAGTGGAAGATAAAATGCAATACAGAAACGGAGGTAATTATGATATAGTTACAAAGCAGCCAGTTGGAGGGAGAAAAAGAAAAGGAGGGTTAAGATTTGGCCAAATGGAAAGGGATATTTTAATTGCATTGAATGCTTGGGATATAATAGAAGAAATATGGAGTGTTGATTCAACTAGTATAAATTGGTGTAGAAAGAGTGGTAAATTTAATCCTAAATGTTGTTCAGAGTATAAACAAATGAATCAATATTTTATAATATGTTTATCTTTGATAAGAGCAAAAGGATACGATATATTATTAAAAGATAAAACTTATTCGATAATAGAGTTGAATAAAAATGATATAGAAAAGACAAATACACTTAAATTTGGTGATTTAAATCCGGGAGAAATAAAAATAATGAAAGATATAGTATTGTTGCCTATATGTTTAAGGACAACTAATTTAACATTTTTATATAACAAAATAAATAAGGTAAATGAAGAAAAATTAAGTAGTGTTAAGAAAGATATAGAAAAAGAGATAAATAATATATTAAAATCAAAGAAAGGTTTATGGCATAAGAATATAGATGGACATAGAGTAGATAGATGTATAAGATCAGTTATAGTACCGGACCCTACATTAGCAATAGATGAAGTATATATTCCTCTTGAAGCAAATATAGGTACAAAATATGGATTACTTAACAGACAACCATCGTTAAACATAGACAGTTTAAAAGTAGTAAAATTAAAGCAAGGAAAAAATAAAACAATATCAATTAATCCTCAATTATGTAAATCTTTTAATGCAGACTTTGATGGAGACGAAATGAATATATACGGAATAGAATCGTATCTGAGTCTTAAAGATATTACACCTGAACCGGTGCAAGACTATATATTAGGAGATTTAAAAGAAGTGACATTGGGAGGATTAACTGCAAATAAAAAGGGTATAGTTAGGATGATAGAAAATAAATCAAAAGGAAAAGAATTTAACTATAAACAAATTTATGAAGAAATAGGAAATATAAAGGTAGATGATATAGAATGGTATATAAAAGATTGTTATTATAACGGTTTAACAGAAGAGAATTGGTATATGTTGTCGATGTTGACCAGAGAAAATATATGTTCAATAGCAATTAACACTCCTGTAACAGGTAAATTACAATCATTATGCATTATGAAATTTACATAAAAATATTTTTTCTACAGCGGTTTCAATAGTTTTATTCTCAATCAATTGTTCGTTATTAGATAAAATAATAGATAAAAGAGGATTGTATTCTTTTTTGAGTATATCAAATATTTTTTGGTTTTCTGTTTTTAGATTATAATAACAAGGTTTCTTTAAATCATCAAAAGTAACAATATCTTGAAATCCGTCAGTAAACAAACGAGTGTAAGTATTGTCATTGTTATTATAAGAGGCCGTAACTAATTTTCTTTTTATAGAATTTTTAATAAGAAGAATTATTTCTTGCATGTCTAAATCTAAATCATTTTCGGTACCAGTCAAATGAAAAAGACTTAATGTGCGCTGGGTTAAATCTGAAAAATGGTCAAGTAAGTCTATGATTTCTGAATTCATTACATTACTCGTGTTACATCACATATGATTTTAAATTCAGCACTATATTCAAAGCCATCTGTCCATCTAACGCTAGGAACAATATAAGGACCTTTTTGTTGTAGATGTTTACCTTCTGTTAGTGTAAGTGTTAGTTTGCCTGGGTAATTGCAAGTAAAACTTAATAAATATTTAGTAACTGTCTCTTTACTTACAGCTTGAGAAAAATATTCTATAAATTCGATATTAGTTATCTTATACATAATGGAAATAATAGAATATTATTTAGATTTCACATATAAATCAGATGACGAATTAGTGTGGATAGACAATTTTAAATTAGATACAGAATGGTCTATAGCAAGAATTAAAGGATTGAGAATAGCGCAAAAATCTTATTTCGATAGAACGCCTAATTATAATCCTAATCAAAATTATGATATAGCTTTATATTATAAAAATAAGTGGATATATTTAGAAAAAGGAGTCGGTAAAACAATAACATCATCAGACAAGAATTTCAATATACCTAACTTAGAAATAAAAACAAAAATATATACTCCAAATTTAGCTATATACAGATTTAAGTTTGACTTCCATATATTATTGACATTGATACAAATGAATAAAATAGCAATAATACACGAAAACAAAATATTAAGTTTAATAAAGTCACAAGTTACATATAAATCTATAACAATAAAAATATATGAAAATATATTAAGTTATAGAGGTAGAGAACACAATATATTTAAGGAATTTGCGAATGAAATAGAAGAATTGTATAAAACAGAGTCAAAAGAAATAGGTAAAATATACGATGTTATAGAATCAGTAGGTTTACAACCAAAAGATACACATATATCAATAGCATTTAAAACATGGTATAACGCTAAAAGAGAAAATCAACGTATATGGCCAATAATATCGCGTAAACCGAGTAAGAATTCGGTGGAATTTCCTAAAGATTCAGGAATATATTATTCGTATCCTAATAGTTATATAGGATTAGCTAAAAGAACAGATTTTAACACTGAATTATATATACCGAGAATATATTCAGTTGATCATGAAAACAACAAGAAATCGTTATTATATATGTATAAAAACAACAAAACGAAAAGAAAAATAGAAAAAGTAAAAATAAATTTGGAAGTAATAGATGGAGTTCAAGTACAAATATTAGATAAAGAAGGTAATAGAATAAAAATCGTGAAAAATAATGAATGGATAAACGATAAAGGTAATAAATTAGAAAATGTAATAGCTTTACCATATAATTATACACAAATATTGCATGATTACGCTAAGATTGATATGCTAGAAATAGGACCTTTTATGGATTTAACACATATAGGAATAGTAAATATAAATACAAAAGAAAAAATTACGTTTCCAAAGAAAATAAATTATATAGGTAAAACCTTTGAAACTCATAGATTATTAACATTAAAAACACAAAGAAATGTAAAAATAAATTGGGGGTGAAAAAATTTTTTGTGTGTGTATGACTTTCTATATAACCTTTT
>JAKUBD010000313.1:0-11709 GCA_030563125.1 Metschnikowia laotica
CCTTCCGAGGCCTGCATGCGCGGAGCAAAGGAATCAGCAGAAACTCCAAGCGCACCATAGGTGAACAATAGACGCTGATGTGGCCCGACCCGTTGGGCCGTGAACGGGGCGCTAGAGAGCTGCGTTAGATTCTTTTCACACGGGGTTTCTTGTGAGATCGAAAGTTTTCTTTTTTTAAAAAAAATTCACTCATTTTGCCCCTACTGTATTTCCATCCCATCTACATCCCGGGTCGCGGGCCGCTCGGCCCAGCGGAGCATGTCGGCCCTACACACGCAGCTAGTAATAGCGTCCGTTACTTTACACGTAAATCTGTATTAGTCGATGAATGTAGTGAACCCGAAGATTGCCCTTTTTAGTTGTTGGCGGTCAACTTTCTCTCGATGGCGAAGCTCTTGACCAACTCCTCGTCACACTGCTTCAAGATGTCGTCAGCAAACTCGTCAATGGCTCTGGAGTGCAAGGTGTTGTTGAATCTAGAAGGACCGTTCGGCAATCTGAAAAGCGTTTGCCACTCCTCGGTGTCCAACTCGGGCTCGCCCACCTTGGCTCTCTCGGCGTTCTCGGCCTTTCTTGCTTGCTTCCATTGAAGAATCTTAGTATGCTCTTTCTGCAACTGTCTTTGATAGTAGTTGAAGTTTGTCTGGTCAAAGTTGTAGGAGTCGATCTGGCTGCACAAGCTCTCTAACAATTGCGTGGTCATGTTAGAGTTAGAGTTGAACGTCAAGTTGTCTGACTCCTTGTTGATGGAAGAACTTCTGTCGGCCAAGAACATGTTGACCAAGTGCTGGTTGTGAATGTTGATAGTGACCTCATCAAAGATGTTGAAGAACGACAACTTGTTGTTTTCCAAATCCTTTGTTCTCCACTTGCCCTCCAAGTACGTGGTGAGGAAGTTCTCGGACAATCTGTAGGCCTTCAATTCGACTTCTTTGCCGATCGAAGCCATGTTGTGGATCAAAATGAAGGCGTTCTTGTTAGCCAACTGCTGTTGGGCCAACGCCTCAACCAACTGCGATGACACAAAGTTTCCCGAGATTGTGGATTGAAACCAGCCCTGGAATTCGACTCCCTTGCCGAGAGACTTCAAAGCACTCAAAACTTCTTGTTGGTACTTGTGACCGCTCTTTGAACGTAAAGAACCACCCTCGTATTGGTCGGGGTAAGGGAAAGGGTATGCATCAGTGATATCGATCGAGCCATTGTCATCCTCAAAACCCAAAAGAGATCCGGAGTAGAGAGATGGGTAGTTTTCGGACGTGTGTCTAATGATGGACAACAACGCACTGCCTTCTATTTGGACGGAGGTAGCTGTGGGGGCCTCGTAGGCCTTGCCTGTTTGCTTGGATGCCATCTTACTGTGTGGTTAGTTCGTGGTGGGCAAAATTTTCACACTGCACTGGTCTGTGCACCCGTACACCACGTACGATCAGTGTCTGGTTTTTCATACTTTTTTTTTTTTCTTTATTTTTGAAGGTTTAGGTGGCTAAGCCTTTGTGATTTGGCCTGTAGATTTTACCTGGATTATATCATCTATTTTCGGACTTAATGGTTTTTCTTGTTTTCCTCCATTCTTATTTTTCAGCCATGAACGTACGCGCACGGTAATTATCCAGAGGTCACAAGAAATGATGAATATTGCGATCAAAAAATACTGGCTGAATAAACAAAAATAAAAGAATAAAAAAGCCAAATGTAAAAAATCCGTCACTCAGAGCTACCATGATGTCGGGAACGAATCGAAGCTCCCAATGTCGAAAGACCATCAGAAGACTGCCCCTCCCTACAGCTTCATTTCAAATCTCCCACCATCTCATAATACGCAGGGCCAATCCGTGGACCACAACTGCGAAAATTTTTTTGGATCTTATCTGACTCAGAGCATCCACAATCATTATGTCCGACCAAGTCAAGGAAGCCACCGAGCAAGTCGCCAAGTTGTACTTGGACGATGCCACCGGAGAACATGTGTCCAAGTCCGAATTGAAGAAGAGACAAAAGGCCAGACAAATTGAGGCCAAGAAGGCCGAGAAAGCCAAGAACAACGTGGCCAAGCAGCCAAAGAAGAAGGACATCATGGCCGACTTGAACCCTAACCAATACTTCGACATCAGATCGCGTCAGATTGAGGAGTTCAGAAAGGCCAACGAGGCCGACAGCACCGCCTTCAACCCTTACCCCCACAAATTCCACCGTACCTTGACCGTCCCTGACTACGTCAAGGAGTACAGCGGTTTGAACAGAGGCGAGACCGTCAAGGATGTCGAGGTCAAGATCACCGGTAGAATTATGACCAAGAGAGAATCTGGCTCTAAGTTGAGATTCTACGTGTTGAAGGGTGACGGAGTGCAAGTCCAGATCATGGCCCAAGCACAAGATGCCGAGTCCTTGGAGGTCTACGAGGACCAACACGAAAAGTTGAGAAGAGGTGACATCATCGGTGTTGTCGGTTACCCAGGTAGAACTGCTCCAGCCAAGGGTGGTGAGGGTGAGCTCTCCATCTTTGCTACCTCGATCCAATTGTTGACCCCATGTTTGCACATGTTGCCTACCGAGCACTTCGGTTTCAAGGACCAGGAAAACAGATACAGAAAGCGTTACTTGGACTTGATTGTCAACGACGATGTCAGACAGCGTTTCAAGGTCAGATCCGCCATTATCTCCTACATCCGTAAGTTTTTGGACAGCAGAGACTTCATTGAGGTCGAGACCCCTATCTTGAACGTCATTGCCGGTGGTGCCACTGCCAAGCCTTTCACCACTCACCACAACGACTTGGACATGGAAATGTACATGAGAATTGCCCCAGAGTTGTTCTTGAAGGAGTTGGTTGTCGGTGGTATGGACAGAGTCTACGAGATTGGACGTCAATTCAGAAACGAGGGTATTGACATGACTCACAACCCAGAGTTCACCACCTGTGAGTTTTATCAAGCTTACGCCGACGTCTACGACTTGATGGACATGACTGAGTTGTTGTTTTCCGAGATGGTCAAGGAGATCACTGGTGACTACAAGGTCACCTACCACCCAGACGGTCCTGAGGGCGAAGAGTTGACCTTGGACTTCTCCAGACCATGGAAGAGAGTTAACATGATCGAGGAGTTGGAGAAGGTATACAACGTCAAGTTCCCATCTGGAGACGAATTGCACACCGAGGAGACCGGTAAGTTCTTGAAGCAAATCTTGATCGACAACAAGCTCGACTGCACCCCTCCATTGACCAACGCTAGAATGTTGGACAAGTTGGTTGGTGAGCTCGAGGACGCTTCTATCAACCCAACTTTCATCTTTGGTCACCCACAAATGATGTCTCCTTTGGCTAAAAAGGACAGAGAGATCCCAGGTTTGTGGGAGAGATTCGAGGTCTTTGTTGCTACCAAGGAGATCGCCAACGCATACACTGAGTTGAACGACCCATTTGACCAAAGAGCTAGATTCGAAGAACAAGCCAGACAAAAGGCGCAAGGTGATGATGAGGCACAAATGGTTGACGAGACCTTCTGTAACGCCTTGGAGTACGGTTTGCCACCAACTGCCGGTTGGGGCTGTGGTATTGACAGATTGGCCATGTTCTTGACCAATTCTAACACTATCAGAGAGGTTTTGTTGTTCCCAACCTTGAAGCCTGATGCAATGGTCAAGGGCGAGGAGCACCCATCGGCCTAAGTGGTACGTAATTACAAATTAACTATTTAGGGACTAGCTCGCCATTCTTTCTCATCTCGAGAGCTTTTTTGTAGGGTGGAGCGGTGGGCATCTGCACAGGTGATAGGTTACGTTTCTCTTTGCTCGAATTCAAGTTGTAGGTTGCATCAGAGTCGCCCTCCGCCAAGTCGCCACACGACACGAAGCTGGGAAGAAATCTCTCTTCGTCGAAGGGAAATTCCATATTTTCCACAATCAGACTCTTGCCAATGTCAGCACCCTCAAAAAACTCCTCGGTCGAGACATTGGGCTGCAAGCGAGGATTCCAACCTGGACGAGGCCTGTAGCCCATGCAGACGATGAAAGCCTCCAAAGAAGTGCCTCTGGACGACCTAGGCTTGGCGCAAATCACGCGATCGAACAAGTAGCTGAACTGGCTATAGAGCAAATCGATGTCTCTTCCTCGGAAAATCTTGGCGACAAAGGTTCCGCCAGGCCGGAGAACGCAACATGTGAGCTGAAGCGCACATAGAACGAGCTGGGCCTGGATATACTCGTCCAAATCATGGAGACCGGTGACGTCGGGAGCTCCATCACTGCAGACGAAGTCGGCAGGCTCACCACCAAACAAATCTAAAACCTTCTGGAGCGTTTTGGCATCGGTGATATCCGCCTGGAGACACGTGACACCGTCGATAGGCGCCATGGGCTGTAGATCAACCGCCACGATTTTGGCGTTGTCGCCCTCTTTGTTCAACTCCTTGCTGAGTACCTGCGACCATGAGCCCGGCGCAGCACACAAGTCCACCACGCGTTTGACGCCCGAGAAAATGTCAAACTGCTCGTTGATCTGAAGAAGCTTGTAGCAGGACCTGGCACGGTAGCCCTCTTCTTTCGCCCGCCGATAGTATATGTCTCTTTTGTCCTTACTGGCTTTTCCCATGGCGATAGGTGAGCTGAGGTGCGATGGGCCAAGTCGCACGCTAGTAAGTCGGAAGCAGGTGGCCGCGAGTACCACCGGAGGTTCCAGTGTGAACCAATGTTCGAGGCAACAGACAGAGCAAAGCAGAACAATCGAGTCGAGGTCACAGCACCCCTCCTGCCAGCTGAATGTTCAACCACACACCGCCAACGCTGCTCTCGCCGCTGCCTCACTAGGAGTGAACAGGCCCGGGCATGGAGTCTCTCACGTGACCGCTCAACGGTGCTACTGCTAAAATTTTCTCGAGCGCCAACAGCGTCCGAACACCGATAACGACCAGCCTGCCATGCTTCAAAACAACGCCAGATGGCTCCGGGCGCCTGTTCGCCGCATGATGCCGTCGTTAAGCACCGCTTACTCTACGAAGTCCACGAAAAAGTCGGTTTCTCCGCAAGAATTTGTCCAAAACAAGCGGGCCGAGACATTGGAAAACGCCCAGTTCACCCAAAGTTTGTTGAACGAGAGTTTCCAGTACGAGCCCAAGATCATTCCAGAGAACAAGGCCATGAAAGAAACAAACAGACCGCTTCCTCTCAATGTCGAGTTGTTGCAGTATAAGCCTTTGAGGGTCAAGCAGACCCACGGCCATAAGGTGGCAGAGATCAAGTTCCGCGGGTACGAGGACAATGAGCTCTTAAGGGCCGCTGAGTTTGCCGCCAGAGCAGCATTCTACTTGGGCATTCCTTGCTCCGAGGTTGAGACGTTGAAGACAGAGAGAAGATTGTACACAGTGATTCGGTCGCCGTTTGCTCAGGCCAAGTCCAAAGAGAACTTCTTCAGAATCACGCACAACAAAAAATTGACAGCATACGACGCCAACCCAGAGGTCTTGGATTTGTGGGTGTCCTACGTCAACAAGCACGCGTTGGATAAGGTGGACTACCTGGCCAAGATCTTTACGAGAGAGTCGCTTGACTTTGCCGAGACCATGGCGAAGTTGGACGCGGCCGACATGAAGTTGCCACAAGCATATGAAGATGGGGCAGAGGACCCCGTGGCTGCGCGGGTCCAGGAGTTGTTGGGATCCGACTTATTCAAGAAGTCCTTGGAGGAGCAGAAGTGAGCATTAGCAGGTTTGTACATAGTAAGAACTTAAGGGTTTTATATGGGGACGTTGCCGGCGCGTCCATCTACTTGTATCCGGATTAACCGTAAAGATCCCTGTCGTCATCATCGTCATCGTCGTCATCATCGTCATCGGCCTCTTCCTCAGCGGCCCTCAACTCGGCATCGAGATTTTCTTTCCGGATGCGACGGGCATCATGGACGTCAAACCGACAAAGGGGGCACGTGGAGTTCATCTTGAGCCATGGCGCTATGCAATCCATATCAAACATGTGGCCCCGCTTGGACGGGTCTTTGGCGGAACACGGAAGCTCCACGACGAGCGGATACTCATTGTCAACGAAGTGGTTGGTGCATATGGGGCAGTCGGCCGACTCGGGTAGTTTTGACACGTCCACACGCTTCAAGTCGTCTAAAAATTGATCGTCAACGCCCTCATTGGCCGCTGGCTCATCCCCCATCTGGTCTAGGTGCTCCAAGAATCTTGCCACCACCTGCGAGTCCTCGTTTTCGCCCATCATGCGTAGCGCACTTGTGAGAATTTCCCTTCCGGTTGCTGCTCTGTCATTGACGTCAACGGACGTGGTGAGTAGGAGATCTATGGCGCTCGATAATGTGTGGTATTGCCTCCTCGAGTCATTCTGGGAGCTGGTGCTTTCACGGCGATTTATATTGTGGTCGACTGCAAGTTAGTATGTGCTGTTTTTTCTGACCTGGTTAAATCACGTACTGTCATAGTTGGACATCTTGGGAGAATGAGAGGAAGGGCGGATGAGGCGTCTTCCGTAATGCGGTGCGTGATGTGGGTGTACTTGGTATCGCATGATATCGCGTCGGCTACAACCTCGATGTGTGGTCTCGAACGGCTACATCCAGAAAAACATAAAAAAAAAAATAAAAAAACAGGACGAAAAAGGTGCTTTATTGCTTCTGAACACCGAATCATTTCGAGACAAGCTCGAATTTGTACACTTGTTTGCCAGCCCAGCCGCTGTGCTCCGAGCCACGGGCCGCGGCCAAATGAGTTTCGGTTATCATTTACTTATATAAACCTATCTGTATCTGTTGTGCTGGCCAGGCGTGCGGGTCGGGCGCCGCGTACCAGCCGAGCCATGCTTATGCTATATGCGAACTCATTCGCCTCCATCCTGGGTGCCAAAATACTCGTCTTTGGATATGTTGGTCTTGTTCGACAATACAAAGTACCCGTCACCGTCAGGATTGAGATACAATGGGGTCATGGGCATGTCTTCGATGGGCGTTTGCACCGGGTTGAGGATAGGCGAGTCGCCGCCAGATCTCGCAATGGCGATGGCGTTGGATGTGGAGTGGGTGGACACCATCTTTTCTTGGCTCACCGGCAGAACCGCATGTTGCGAGCTCATGTAGGCGCGTGACCTTGACTTTGTGAGCGTCAGTGGGAATGTTTTTGGGGGCGTTTGGGACGTGAGCCAGAAGCGCGAGGGCAGGCCGACCACGGAAATGGGATCCAACAGCGGCGAGTCCGGAGCACTCAAGGGCGCCATGGACATCAACCCGGGCACATTTTTGGGGCTTGCGACCGCGGCAAACTCGGCGTTGTGTGCTAATGCAGGGGATGTGAAGTTGTGATACTGCTGGTATCGCTGCTGGCTCATGTGCGTAATCGAATTTCGTTGTCTGAGATTTGTGTACGAGCCAACGCGGTCATAGCTCACCGGACCGTGCTCGGGCGGGATGGTCTTGGAGGCACCAAAGTGCATCTCGGATAACGTGGTGTTGCTGGTGCCGCTGCCGATGCTATTCTTGTTGTTGTTGCTATTGTTGTTGACAACATTGTTGTTGATGTTATTGTTGCTGCTGAGCGACAACAACGAGATGTTGGATGACGAGGGTATGAGACGACCCAGACCGTCTTTACCCACGGACGTCGCCAACAATGATGGCTCGGGATGATCGGTTTCCATTTGCGAGCAGTCACCTAGAGTGAAAGTGTGCGACACTGAAGGAAGGGGTGAAAAATTGCTATTGGCCAAGGACTTGGAAAGGAGCGATTGTGTTGAGACCGGTGGGGACTTTGGGGCGCTTGATTCACGGTCCGAGCCGATGGACATGTTGTCGAGTTTTGCCCGGACATTATCTGATGAGCAGCCTTGGGTCATCATCAGAGCTGGATTTGGTAAGGGGCCGTATAGAGAAGGACTTACCAGGGTCAGGCGAACACTAGTATATTTGATAACACACAGAGGGCTTTGCGCGGAGAATAGAGGGGAGGCTCGTATATACGGAAAAATCGAAGGGAGCAGCCGGCTGCACAAATGGCGAATAATGGTATAAGCTAATTTCCGCACCGAAGACAAGGTGGAGGGGAAACAATGGAGGAAGGCTAGGGATGGCGAAAGCCGGGGGGCAATAGGAGAGGGTCTAGAAAAAGTGGAAAAAAATTCGAGGTATGCGAAAAGACCTGCAGTGGGTGCCACACGTGATAAGATAAGGCAATATGAAAGGTGCGCACACCACACCACAGATAAGAGCGGAGGGAATTTGCCAGACAAGGCAGCGTGACGGTCCTGCCGCTTGCGCCAAAGTGTGTCGGGCTTGGCCGGCTAATATGGACCACAACAAACAAACACTACGGAATCGGGCATCGCCCCCTCGACGAAACGCCATCGCCGCTGTTCAGATGGACATTTATCGTTTATCGGACATCGCGTGTGCAGGACCGCGCGTGCACATATGCCGCCATCATCGCGTATTGCAGCCCAGCTTTAGAAATAGGAGAATCCAAGTGAATATCATGATAGCGGCACACGAAGAATGGTTGCCATGAACAAAGCATGTCAACCCTTGTATATAAGGGACGCTCTAGATAGCTGCAGGCATCGGCCGCCGCTTTTGTCCTGTACATGCTTATGTAGCCTAGTGTTCGCCATTGTCATTTGGATCGATCCGGAACACCTTGTCCGGGTTCAAGATCCGGCGTGGATCCAACGCCATCTTCATCCGGCGCATGGTATCGACAGCCTCGATACCGAGCTCTTTTTCGAGATACTTGCGTTTGCCGTTGCCAATGCCGTGCTCGCCGCTTGACGTGCCCTCGTTTTCAAGGCCGAAGAGCATCATCTCGTCGACAAGCTTTTCACACTGTTTTTTCGTTTCTTCCGTGTAGAAAATATCGGCGTGGAAATTGCCGTCTCCCACATGGCCCAAGATCACCGACTGCAATCCCGATCTCTGGATAAGCACCCTCACCTGCTCCAACACGTCCGAGAGTTTTGACAAGGGTACTGCAATATCGGTGACCCAGAGCCGGACGTTTTCGTCGATTTCGTTCTTTCCATAGTTGAGAATCGCGTAGAAGGCGTCTTTGCGTGCACTGAAAAGCTCATCCGCTTCTTGCTTGTTTTCTGCCGCAATGAAGTCTTCACAGTTGTTGGCCATGGCCACCTCTTTGACCACCTTCAACGTCTCCTCGACCACGGTGTCGTTCAACCCGCCGATTTTGAAAAAAAGCGTCGGCACCTCGAGCCATTCCTTGGTCCAGTACCCGCTGTAGTTGATACAGTGCATCATGTCCTTGTCTAGAAGCTCAATGGCCTCCGGCTTGATTCCCTTGCGAAATAAATCGGCCACTGTCTGCGTGGTGTCGTAGATCGTGGGGAATTGACCCACTACCACCGTCTCTGATTGAGGCTTGACATGAAGCCGCACCGTGGCTTCCGTGACAATTCCCAATGTGCCCTCGCTTCCGATGAACATGCCGGTGAGATTATAGCCTGCGCTGGTTTTTTTGGGCCGCTGGCGTGTTTTGATGATTGTTCCATCTGCTAGCACCACTTTCAACGAAATCACATTGTGGATCATGGCCCCGTATCTGGAAGCATTGACGCCCGAGGCGTTGGTGTTGACCATTCCTCCGATCAAGCCGCTGGATCCACAGTCGCAACCAAACAACAAACGCTCGTCAGACAACTCCTCGTTGAGCTTCATCCAGTTGACTCCAGCCTCGAGCTCCACGTCAAGGTCGTTTTTGTTCACCCGCAAGATCTTGTTCATGCGGCTGGTGTCAAGCACCACTCCAGGACGCGTGGAAAAGAAGTGGCCTTCCAATGACGATCCTCCCCCGTAAGGCACCACGGGTACGCGATACCGATGTAGGATCTTCATGATGGCCGAGATTTCCTCAGTGGATGTGCCGTACACGATATAGCGGGCCCTCTGGTGTGGCTCCGGAGGATGGGTGGTGAAGCCGTTGTCGAAGTGGCCATTGATTTCTGCATTGGCATTGGTGACCTTGGAGGCGCCTATCGCAGCTTGTATTTCCTCGATCGCCTGTCGAAGCTCTGCATCCGTGCAGTAGCGAGGTGGCGTCAAGTCTTGAAGCTTCAGAGTCGATTTTTGGGGAAATACGTCTGGGGGAGGGTTGGCGATGACACTTTTTCGGCCATACCAGTACGCACCCGCACCGGCGGCTGCCGAGGCGGCTACAACAGATAGAGCGAGTCGGGCTTTCGAATTGTTGCGAGCTCCGGCCTGGGCGACATTCAGCATGAAGCGCCTGGAAAGGCGTGGTCTAAACATAAAGAGGAAACAGGATGGATGTGCTTTTGGTTGGTTGGAGCCGCCGCCGCGCTTACGAATAAGCACGAGGACTTTTCCGAGCGGTATCGCTGGCTGCGTGCAGTCTATCTGCGCCCGCGTCGGTTGCAACCGAGCCGGCTACACGGCCACCGGTTGTTGTTGCTTAAAAGGTGCCATGGGCTTCATTCCCCACCGGCGCAACATGGCCGTGTCCTCATCCCAGCTGTTGCAGGCGGTGGTGAGCATCTGTTCGCCGGTGAAAATTGCGTTACACCCTGCCATGAAGCAAAGAAGCTGCTGGTCCTCTCTCATGGTGTACCGACCGGCTGCCAACCGGATGATTGATTTGGGCATGGTCAAACGGGCACTGGCGACTGTACGAAGGATGGCGTCAAACTTGAGGCGGCGTGGCAGCGAGCTGGGAATCTGCTCGAGCTCCTTCGCCATGGGCGTGCCTGGAATAGACACCAAGCGGTTAATGGGCAAGGACTCTGGGTGCTGGGGCATCGTGGCCAACACATGGAGAAACGCCACGTGGTCGTCGGGTGTTTCGCCCAAGCCCAAAATCCCACCGGTGCACACTTTGAGGCCTGCCCGGGAAACATTCTGGATAGTCTCGAGCCGGTCATCCAAGGTGCGAGTGGTGATCACCTTGGGGTAGTGACCAGGCGACGTGTCAATGTTGTGGTTGTACGCCGTGAGTCCGGCCTCCTTGAGCGTATGTGCTTGCTCAGGTCCAAGCATACCCAAAGTCACACACGTTTCCATGTGTAACTCGTCGTTGATCCACTTGACCATTTCTGCGATGCGCTTCAACCCCGACTTACGCCCTGCCATGTCTCTCCACGCTGCACCCATACAAAAACGCGTGGATCCGTTTTCCTTGGCCTTGGTCGCGGCCGCTTGAACATCCTCGAACTTGATCATCTTTTCCGCTTTCACCCCAGTGTCGTATCTACTAGACTGGGCACAGTACTTGCAGTCCTCGGTGCACCCTCCAGACTTGATGTTGAGAAGCGTGCACAACTGGACTTCCGTGGGATCGTGGAACTCTTTGTGCATTGCCTGGGCTTGGAACATCAATTGGGGAAGAGGGAGGTTGTAAATGGCGGCAATTTCCTCCCTGGTCCAATCGTTTCTCACCAGGCTTTTCCAACGGTTACCGGAAAGACTGCCTGCTGTCCTGACAGCTGAATACGCCGCAGACTGAGCTGCCTTGGGCACCATGCCAAATAAAAGAGCACGTCTCGCGGTCAATTGCAAAATAACCATATTGCGGAGAAAAAGAAATTGGCTTAGTCAGACATTTTGTTCTGACATATTGCTACTTATAGCCAATGGGGTCCGAGCAACACGTGAGCCACTAGCCGGCAAACGCATGGCCGCAAAATACGGACTTTTGGCCGATCAAAACCACATCGATCTGCTTGTGCGGGGCAACCGCGCCGTCAAGC
>JAKUBD010000314.1:0-11632 GCA_030563125.1 Metschnikowia laotica
AAAAGAGCCCTACGGATTAGTGAATATCTGAATCCTCTGACACCTCTCTTTCAAATCGTTAGATCCAGACAAGTTCTTATAAAGATTCAGGTTTTTCTCTCCATCAACTATCGCATTCGAATACGAAAGGTGTCAGCAGTTATTGGCGTGAAGTCCAAACAAAAACTGCCTAGAGCTTCACAAATAACCACCAGACCATAACGATGCACTGTCTATCGTGATGGATTACTTTTGGACAAAGTGGGGAAAAAAATATCTCTGGCAGAGAAGAGCTTCTTTAAGTAGCGCGCAATAGGGCGGGTAACACCTACACAATCCAACTTCAAAATCATCGTGTACTGCGTTGACAATACCCTCATCGAGATCAGCCTGCTTGCTGCAACACCTGAAGCATGTCTCTATTTGGCGCCAAACCAGCAACGACGACCGGGGGGCAGAATTCGGGCACAGGATTCTCCTTCGGTTCCAATTCTGCTCCTACTTCACAGGCGCCAGCCTCGAGCCAAAACAACACGGCCCTTTCGACCCTACTGACCGCTCCAACAACCCAATTTTCCACGGCTGCTCCTGAAAAACAAACGATGAGCTCGAAAATAGTGCCTGATGCGTCGCCTGATAAGGTCTTGAAAGATCTCTTGGATTCGGCTCACAACTTGCCCAAGGTCAATCTTGGAAACATTGGACCGATTCATTTGACTTTGAACGAGTTGCAGAAAGAAACCGAAAGCTTAAGAAAAAAGGAGGGCTCGCAAAAAAGTCATACTAAAGCACACTATTTGTTGTCTGGAAGTGGCGTCAATGCCGTCGACTTTGAAAATGAGTTGAAGCTGTTACCACATGGGAATGGCGAGACGCCTCTCGGCTTAGCACAGCGTTCTGCATTGTCCAAAAAGAAGCGTGATGAAACCGAGGACATCGAAAATCTTCTAGTTACCAAGAAGGATGAGAATGTCTTGAGTGCCATTGAGCAATCGTTGGCAACCGCCTCTAAAGACTTTGACAAGTACATCAATCTGAACATTACAATTGACTGGAAAGTCCGCAAAGAGTCCTTGAAAAAGTCCCTCGGATTACCCACTAAACTGGCACTCACCAGTGAGCAATTAGCCAAGTCATTCACGTGGAAGGTTTCCTCCACCGGTGACTATAACGTTCTTTCCCCACTTGTTTCATCGAACAAGGCCTCAAAAGTGTCCAAGCAAGTGAGCAGGGAAAAATTTGAAACAAACGCAAAAGTAATCTACAATTTCAACGACAGCCGCTTGAATGATACAGTCTTTCCGCTTTGCTTGAGTTTAGAAGAACTGAACAAAGCAAGTGCAGACTCCAAGTCTAAGCAAATGGCTGAGGTTTGGAGTGTCTTGGCCGAACTTTGCAATGAGAAATTCACGAAAGTCAAGCAGGAAAATGTTTTCTATGATGCTTATCAAAGATCCCCCATGGAACCTTCGCTTAATAAGCGCATCATTAAAAATGCCAAGAGTTCTTTGGAACAGCAATTTCTTAACTACTCGAATGAAATTTATGCTAAGGAAAACAACAAAAGTGCATCATTTCAATCCCCTACAAATGTGAACAAGATAATGTTCCTCATCCAGAAAGTCATCACAAAAAACAATAACCCTGACTTGATGCTGAAAACTTTGCACTTCAATGGTATTCCTATCTGGGCAGTTCTCTTCTATATGTTGAGATGTGGTCTTTACAACGAGGCCGTTGAACTAACAAAGACGAACCAGGAAGCGTTCGATAAATTTGATAGAAACTTTCCTATCTACTTGTCTCATTATGTGAAATCTGGTGGCTTTGGCCTTTCTAGCGACTTGAAGGAAAGAATCACGTCAGACTATGGAAAGAGCACGCAGTTCATGTCTGAAGACTCCTTAGAATTCGATCCGTACAAGTACGCACTTTATAAAATCGTGGGCAAGTGCGACTTGACAAAGAAAAGTTTACCTAGCGCTTTGAACTTGAGTATCGAGGACTGGCTCTGGTTTCATTTGCTGCTCATCAACGAATTCGACAATGATGCATCTTCAAACTTGTTGTTTGAACGTTACAGACTCGAAAACTTACAAAGCAAAATCGTTTCATTGGGTCCTCAAAGATTCAATGCGTCATCAAACTTTCCAATCTATGCGAAGACATTAGTTCTTGTGGGGTTGTTCGAGTTAGCTGTGCAATATGTTTATGAGGTCATTAACGAGTGCGATGCTGTGCATTTGGCTATCGCATTATGCTACTACGGATTGCTCAGAACTACAGGGAAGGATAGCGATGAGCTTATTACGGTGAAACCTGATGATGTGTATGAGATTAATTTTAGCAGACTATTGGGGTCATACACCAGGTCTTTCAAGCTCAGCGATCCCAAAGTGGCCGTCCAATACCTAATTCTTATTTGCATGGCAAAAGGCGGCAAAAATCCCGACGAAACTAAAAAATGTCATGAAGCACTTCGGGATCTTGTTTTGATCACAAGGGAGTTTGGGTTACTACTTGCTGAAGTAAATCAATTCAACGGAGAAAAAGCACCAGGCATTCTCGAAAGACAGCGCTCTTTAATCAATCTCGAGGACATTCAACGCTTTCACAATCAAATCACCGAGTACAGTGCCAAGAGGTGCGAAGAGGAGGGAAGGGTTTTTGATGCATTGCGTCTTTACGAGATTTGTCAAGAGTACAACACCGTTGTATTCTTGATCAACAAACATCTCAGCGAAATTTTGTCAATGACAGAGTTGGACAAACCGCTTTTGAACGGCGCCACGTACGTCACCTCTACTGGAGAAGTGAAACCTACAGAGACCAGAGAAAACAACTTCATATTGCTCAGTGAGCATACGATGAGTGTTTTCAAGAATAACAGCCATATTCTCGGAAAAATATCGCACAAAGAAAAAGAAATAAGCGATCACCTTTTGGCGATTATCGGCATTAGAGACAAATTTGTCAATCAGGATTGGCGCGGCACATTGGCGGCTATCAAGAACTTGGGATTAGTACCTATTGTGGAGAATGAAGATGTCCTTGCTATCCGCAAAGCTGCTGCTTCTCTCCAAACGTACGATGGTAATTTAATACGCGTGGTTCCATCGGTTCTCATTATGTCTATGACGTGCATCTGCCAGATCAACCACGAGGTTGCATCCAAGCGGTTCGGTGTGAGCGGGCAAGAAGGAAGCGAGATGGAGCGGTTGAAGCTAGTTGCAAAGAACTGCATGATCTACGCTGGTATGACGCAATATAGAATGCCCCGGGAGACATACAGTTTGTTGGTGAATCTCGAATCTCTGCTTCAATAGACGTCACAGCCGCAGTCGCTGCTGCTGCTGCAGAGTTGCGATCGTGATTAGATCACACGCTCGCGGTCTGCATCTCAAAAGCGGAGAAGAAATGCGATCCGAGAAGACCCAATAAACGATTTATTGAGAGAGTTTCTGCTCGAAGATAAAAGCACGTGCTTTAACGGTAAAGAAGTAAATTTTCCTGGAGCGAAAAACAAATACTGTGTCAGAAACCTCACGACCAGCCAAGATGGGAACCGGCAGCAGTCGATCCCCCAGCGTTGGTAGCGAATCGATAAAGCACAGGCACGCGACACGAGCCAAAAAATATTTTGCTTAAGGAGGAAAAGATATGCGGGCACCTGTTTACGTTCGCAGCACATCTGATTGGGTCGTGTACATTGGCTCGTTTTGGGCACCGCATCTTTCACATGAAGTGAGCTTCGGGTTCTTTTGATACAACAAGTCTTTCCAAAAACCAAAGCCAGTAATTACACCAGTCATGTCTGAGACGGAATTGAAAACCTACACCATGGAGGATGTGAAGAAGCACAACACTCCCGACGACTTGTGGATCGTCTACAACGGCCAAGTGTACAACGTGGGCAACTACGTTGACGAACACCCTGGTGGAGAGGAAGTGATTTTGGACTGCGCCGGTGAGGACGCCACCGAGGCTTTCGACGACATTGGCCACTCTGATGACGCCCACGATATCTTGAAGGGATTGTTGATCGGAAAGGTCGAGGGCGCTGTTATCAAGGAGAGCGTTGGTGTCACCACCGGTAGCGGAAGCGAGGCCATTGGAGGCTTGCCATTCCCAGTGATCGCTGCCGCTGCATTTGCTATCATGGCCGGTATCTACTTCTACGTCAAGTAATTGAGCGAGCGTGGATTCTGGATTCTGGGTTTTTGATACGGGGCCGAACATGGCTTTCCTGCAAACACTAGCTTTCCGTTTGATGGTCTGTCGCCGACGATATGCATCACTAATTACAATACCGGCTGAGGGAGCCGCATGTTTGCACATCCATAGAGATATCAACAGGTGATTTTGCGTAAAGCACAAGCACTCACTGTAGTTGGCGCGCCCGATAAGCCTCATAGCCGTCCAAGAGAGAGGAAATCACTGACGGCCCTACGTCTTCGTAAACACACTCGACGCGTCTTAGGAGACTGGCCAATTTCCGGACTGGAGTACCGTCCCAAAGCCCAGCGCTTTGCTTGTAGTTATGCTGTAGTGCCGTTTCCGCGTCTGCATCGTTTCTATATTGCACGCTTCCTTGAACATATCCGCCCACCGGCAGCCCAACCAGGCAAGAGCTCACCGGACCAAAAATGCCCATGATTGCAGCTAGCGAGCTTTCGTCAATTGCTGCACTTTGCTCCTGGCGGTGCTTCCAAGTAACCCGCAACACCTTGCGGACCGTGGCCAAACTGTCCACATAGCGATGTTGCTCGATGTCGTGATACGATTGGTAGCCGGAACCCGATCGTAGATTTGCGTCGAGACGCCTGCGTAATTCGAGCCCTTTTCGGGCTAGAAGCTCGACGTTCGTGGTATTATCGCCGGAGTCTTCTCTGGCTCTGCGAGCCTGCTCTTCCTGTCGTTTCAATTGTCTCTGAAATGCCAACACGCGCTCTGAAAAATCGTGACCCGACGGCCTGGAATTCAACTCCCTGATTTCTTCATATTGCTTCCGGAGATCAGTGTCCGTGAGTATGTTGTGGATTGCCGAGTAATAGTGGAACTTATCAGCAGCTTCCGTAGATGCATTTTTGTCAGGGTGGTACTTGAGGGCCATGGCTCGGAAACTGCGATTAATGTCAGCTCTCAGGCTTCCGGCCAGTAAGTTCAACTCCTTGAATAGATCGACATTGCCGCTCAAAAGACGCTCCATCTTGTTCTTCTAAATCACTCTCACTCACTGCCCTCTATGCGGTATCGAGCACTGCATATTCTGTCCTCCACCACTATTTTTTCAAACGTCACAAGGGCCATAAATTGGATGCTTTATAATCAGCATAGCCTCAATTAACCCAATAAGTAAAGAAGCAGTTGGCAAGACTGATTCCTCTCGCGTCAAATCTCTTCCTTCGCCAGACGTACCCCAGAGCAAAGAACACACCCGTACACCACAAGGAAAAAAATATCGTTCAGCGACGTTAGTGGCGCCAGTAACTCACCGTTGTGCCAATGTCCGCCGTTAGTCCGTTGGGCATAACTTTAGGTGCTCGCATGAGTGCCTACCTCGTCACGCCAGAAGACTTCAGAAAGCACAGAAAAAGAATCAACAAACAAGCAGCCAGACTTCGCCGTGAGTTGGATATTGTCACCGCCGATACCAGACACTATAGCGAAAAAGAGAAAATTTCGTCCATCGATGAAAAACTGTATGCTTCCGACGAGAGATATGGACTCTTGATTCTCCAGCTCGCTGAAAGAGATATTCTCTATTCTTTGGAGTTGAAGACCTTACTTGAAGTGAGTGGGGAAAGAATGTCTTCATATCGCAAGTTGATGACAAGCAAGTTGAAAAGGGCGGTCAATTTGTGCAAATCACTTCTTACCGCCGTCCAAAATGAAGCCCAAGATTTGAAGAAGCTCGAATATTACATTTACGCAGCGATCGCACATGGGTTGTACTCCGTGAACAGAAAACGGTGGGCCGAATCATTGTACGCCTATTCAGTGGCTAGATGTGGATTGGAATTGTTGCAATCTAAACTCACAGGTGCTGAGCAGGAGAACCTCGATGATTCCTTCATGGGTAAGGTCTTGATTGACGAGCTTCTCGAGTCGACTATCGACCCATCCCTCAACTTATCCGTTGTCCAGTCTTTTTCCAAATCCGAAACATCATCTGATGTGCGCACCATTGCTAGGAAACACTGCCATGATGGTTCCTTGGAGTTTTTGAAGGAGGCAGTGGCTTTGATTGCATCCATTGATGAATCTTTTGTTCAGACCATAGAGGAGGAAAATATCATAAAATCAGTCGCTTGGAGATCTCACACCGCTACGATATACAATGACCAGCTTGCGTTGAAGCTTCAGAACATTAAGAACGGCCTTTCATTTGAAGACGACAAGTTGCAATGGTCCCAGTACGAGGATTTATACTCGAGATGGTCTGAATTGGTGGATATCCACTCCGCTGATCTCGAGAAAAACAGAGATGAGGATGATATGGAAAAGGTTCAGGACGGCGCAATCTTGTTAACATATCTCAAGTACCACATGTTGTTTTCTAAATTGAAGAGAGATCTTTCGCTCATGAAACGACGCGAAACTCCGACTCGCAATGTGTTTTTCGATCTCACGAAAGCAAAGGAAGACTTGAGAACGTACGACATAAGTTTCGCTACCATAGCCGAGCTCAAAGAGTTGCCTGGTGTCTTCAACGACGACGACTTGCATGACTCTTTGGAGGTGTTGGACACTGTGATGAAAGTGAGACGTTCAGCCATCATTGCTAAAGCTTACATGTATGCTACTAAGTATCCGGAAGCGTTGAAGATCTTTCATCACCTCGAAGGTGCCTTGAGCTCTTGCGGGTCATACAAAGTCCAGGACCTTCCATACGAAGTCGGCAACAACCAACAGATCAAGAGTCTTCAAGAAGAAATATCAGCAGACTTAGTCAAGGCACATGCTTTGGCACAATTGCAGCACGATCAACAAGCCGTCAATTCGTTCCATGTGTCAGACAGCATCCACAAATTCCCAGTGACACTCGACAGGATGCGCAGTACAGTTAACGTGAGTCAAGCCGGATTTTTGGCTCCAGTTTTGAGTAAACCAGTCTTGTTCGACGTTGCTTTCAACTACATTGGGTACGGTGAAGGTACCATTGCTGCACCAAGCGAGCCACAGAACGCTCCACAGAACATCCCAGAGGATGCGGCCTCGGGCGAAAAGAAAAAGAGTGGATTTTTCGGTATTTTTGGCCGCAACTAATCGTAAATAGACGCAAGTGGAATCTTCGGAATATCCGTTTGGCTGTAAACAAATCCATAATAGCTACAAGTGGTTTTCGACGTGACTATAATTTCATTTCTTCAGCGCAGTAGATGCGGACGCGTGTAAGTAGCCTGAATGTAACTTGCATGTGGATCTCAACATGGTAACAATAGGCAACTTGTCATAGTGTGGGCGAAAATATTGAGCACTCAAAATTAGCTTGATTGCGTGTCAAATAGACCTCATTAGCCATGAAAGAAAACAAGGCGGCAACACTCGTTCTTTGCGTGCTTGGTCTCTATGCGCTGTTCTTATCATGGTCTCTTCTTCAAGAAAAGATCAACACCAAGCCATATGCGCTTGATGGAGACGAACCTGTCTATTTCAAGGCACCCTTGGTGATCAATATGGTGCAAGCACTCTTTGCCTCAGCGGTCGGTTTGCTCTACTCTGTCGTGGCACACAAACAAAACCCATTAAGCATTTTTATCAAATCCGGCAAGAAAGATCATGTCGACTTCATGCCCTTCGTGGTCATTGCCGTGACATCGAGCATCTCTTCTCCTGTGGGATACCTTTCGTTGAAGCACGTGGACTACTTGGCCTTCTTGTTGGCAAAGTCGTGCAAACTCTTGCCGGTGATGCTTGTCCACTTTGTCTTGTACCGCACTAGATTCCCTCCCTACAAATATGTTGTGGCTTTGATGGTGACTGGCGGAGTGATTCTTTTCACACTCGCCAAAACCGGAGGTAAGTACCGGGACTCCATCAACGACGGCAACACCGCTTTGGGAATGATGCAGCTACTTGGATCCATGCTTCTTGATGGCTTCACCAACTCAACACAAGATCAGCTTTTCAAGCATAAGCTGAACAAGCAGAAACTCACGGGAGCTTCTTTAATGTGCATACTCAACTTGCTTGTCTTCGTTTTGACGACCGTGTATGTTTTCTTGTTCTGCTACGAGACGGAAGCGCTCAGAGCATATCGATTCATGGTGCAATATCCGAGAGCCATGAAAGATGTTGTTGCGTTTGCTGTTTTTGGTGCTACGGGCCAGATTTTCGTATTTATTATCCTCGAGAAGTTTGATTCTTTGATTCTAGTCACTGCGACTGTGACGAGAAAGATGATCAGCATGATACTCAGCGTCGTGTTATTTGGGCACAGCTTGCTTCCGGTGCAATGGCTTGGGGTATTTATGGTTTTTGGAGGTATAGGCTACGAATCGCTTGCGAAGTTGCGTCCATCGGCCCCCAAATCAAAGAAGAACGTGTGAGCTGCTACTTGTGGCCACCACCCCGAGTTCTAAGCACCTTCTTAGCATACTTTCTCGTCACACTTTCTTGACAAACTCACTTGACTCACTCTTTTTATTTATAGATTTTTTTTTTATATCTATGAAAGAAGAACTAATAGCAGCCATAAAAATTTTCGAGACGTGAACTTGCATCGTTTGCCGTATTTCGGTCTGATCCAACCGCAGCGCGAGAGCCGCTTGCTATGTACACCGTCTCACTCGCTGTGCTCCTGCGATGCTAATATCACAGCCGTGGATTATGTGGCTGCATGGAGGCATAACCAACCTGGTCAAGGTACTATTCTACTGGGTATCGACACTTTTTCCCAAAGTGTTCGCCACTTTGGTCTTGACATGGGCTTTGCATGGCTCACTAACGCAGCTCAACGAACATTATGGCTGTTCTGGATATTCTGTGAGTTGGTCCGTCGTCATCGTCTGCTCCTATCTATTGGCTATAGTTTCTTACTACAGAGTGTTTTTAACGGGGCCAGGCTCGCCGCTGGATTTCGACGAGCTTAAGGTCGACCAGAGGTCAACAGAGCCTACGGATACATACCTGCTGGAGCCGGATTCGGCCGAGGATGTTGCGCCTGAAACGAGCTTACTCCGTAAGCAGTCTCGGCATCCGCCGCTGGAATTTCTCATCAGTCATCAGATAAAAAATGGCTCCCCCACTTACCGCTGGTGCTCTACATGTGACGTGTGGAAGCCTGACCGTTGTCACCACTGCTCATCTTGCCAGCGGTGTTTTCTTCGCATGGACCACCATTGTCCTTGGTTTGCTTCGTGTATCGGCTTCAAAAACCACAAATTTTTCATCCAGTCACTCATCCACATCACACTTTTCAGCTTGTCGGTGCTCATATCGTCATTTTCCATGTTGTACGAGTTTTTCGTCAACGAGCAATACGAGAAAAACACGTATCTTTCCTTGAATCTTGTGTTCTTATTTGTCATTTCCATGGCCTTTTTTGTTGCCGTGGGCGTTTTCGGAGGGTTCTCGGTCTACTTGCTTCTCAAGAATACTACCACCATCGAGTTTGAGGAATCACGCTGGGCGAGATCAGGCTCGCACTACGACTCTCAGGGGAATGCTAAAAAGATTGGTAACTTCTATGACTTGGGACCTCGCAGGAACTGGACTTCGGTCATGGGCAAGCATTGGCTACATTGGCTACTACCAACAACCGCTTTCGTTTCCAATTCATATTCGTACAACAGCGGTTTGAATTTCGAGGTGAACGAAGAGGTCTTTCAAGATTACTGCGATAACATGAAGCTTCAGGACCAGTTGAATAAACAGCTTCTCGAGTATCGGGAGCGCGTTCAAGGCAGGCGAGCCGAAAATTCCAACGGAAAGAATCTTACTGGGCTGAATACTGAAAGCCAGCAATAAAATTCAAATAAAAGCTTTATATTTAATTTTAGAATTTCGCAAATATGGCCGGCCACTCTTTGTTGCAATCACAGGGTCGTTCTGACGGGTGAACTCGCAAAGCCGTATTCCTGTATACAAGACACGAAAATTCCCTTGATACTTGATACCAATATCAGAGTCAAGAGACTAGAAGACTACTTTCACAATTCAACTCAAAATCAGTCAACTGACGATTGCTTCGCAAAGGAAGCCAGCCACTAGCCAAATAAGAAAAGCACAATTCATCTCTTAATTCGACGCAATAAGACTTGGTCCTCAAAATGTATGTCCAAACACCTTTGGACGAGTTCAAAGTGGACCCCTCCAAGAAAAAGAGAGTGGCATATTTCTACGATGCAGATGTCGGTAACTACGCCTATGGTGCTGGACATCCAATGAAACCACATCGTATAAGAATGGCTCACTCGCTCATCATGAATTATGGGCTCTACAAAAAGATGGAGATCTACAGAGCGAAGCCGGCAACAAAACAAGAAATGTGCCAATTTCACACGGATGAATACATCGACTTTTTGAGCAGAGTCCTGCCGGACAACTTGGACATGTTTACCAAAGAACAGGTCAAATTCAATGTCGGTGATGACTGCCCGGTTTTTGATGGGTTATTCGAATATTGCGGTATATCCGGAGGTGGATCCATGGAAGGAGCCGCTAGATTGAACAGAGGGAAATGTGATGTTGCCATCAACTATGCAGGTGGTTTGCATCATGCTAAAAAGTCAGAGGCTTCAGGTTTTTGCTACTTGAACGACATTGTTTTGGGTATCATCGAATTGTTGAGGTACCATCCGCGTGTCTTGTACATTGACATTGATGTTCACCACGGAGACGGAGTCGAGGAAGCTTTTTACTCCACAGACAGAGTGATGACGTGTTCGTTCCACAAATACGGTGAATTTTTCCCCGGCACTGGTGAATTGCGTGATATTGGAGTCGGGAAGGGCAAACACTATTCCGTAAACGTTCCTTTGCGAGACGGAATTGATGATGTCACATATAAGTCGATTTTTGAACCTGTCATTCAAAAGATCATGGACTGGTACCAGCCATCGGCTATCGTCTTGCAAACTGGAGGTGACTCCTTGAGCGGAGACCGTTTGGGATGTTTCAACTTGAGTATGCATGGTCATGCTAGCTGTGTCAATTTCGTCAAGTCATTTGGAGTGCCTTTGATGGTCGTCGGTGGTGGAGGATACACAATGAGAAATGTTGCACGTACATGGGCCTTCGAGTCTGGTCTTCTTAATGACGTTATTTTACCCTCCGAATTGCCATACAACGAGTACTACGAGTACTACGGACCAGACTACAAACTTGACGTTCGTCCTTCCAACATGTACAACGCCAACGCACCTGAGTTCTTGAACAAGATTTTGACCAATATCATCACCAACCTAGAGAACACGAAACATGCGCCCTCTGTGCAAATGAACGAGGTGCCGCGAGATGCTGAGGATCTAGGCGATGAAGAGGAGGACACGCCCATGGCTCTCGACACCAAAGGAGGCTCACAACAAGCACGCGATGAGCATGTTGTTCCAGAGAACGAATTCTATGAAGAAGAGGACAAAAACCCTGGAGAGAAACATATCGGCCTTTCTCAAGCGGAAAATGAAGAGACAAGTGTCGCTGAAAAGAA
>JAKUBD010000315.1:0-11616 GCA_030563125.1 Metschnikowia laotica
CACTGAAAATATATTCGATTTGACCCAAGTCGTCAGAAATACTCCACGATCTTGGAGTGCAGGGGAAGTTCAACTTATCGTAGTACATCTTCACATCAGCATAAATGAAGAAAGCCTGAGCCGACTTGATGATTTCAATCGAAATGTAAAGTGAAATCGGGACCAAAGACTGATAAATGATAAGTGCAACGAAAAATGCGAGGACACCATTTCCAGCCGAGGTGGAGGAGTAAGCAGCATATTCGAAATAGACCCTTGAGGTTTCTTGTTTATCGTAAAACAAACCGTTGATGAGTCCAGAGATGAAACAGATAATAAACAAAACAAGGAAATTGATGATCACCGAAAAGTTGAGCTCGCGAGAAATCCTAGAAACCTTTTGTGGTGTAATTCCACCGTTCATCATGATTTTTGATTCCAAACCGGTGTAGACAACTACACCAATAGCCCATTTTGTGTTTCTGAGTGTACAACCTCTTAAAGCGACATTGTCATTTGTGACAGTTTCTTTTTCGTCAGAGTTGATAAGCTTTCCATACTGATCATGGTTTTCATAATGTAAGGTACCTTTGAAGGAGTAAAGTTGAGTGTTTGGTGCATCACATTCAACCCAAAACTTGGCATTACCGAAATCACGAGCATGTTTGAGGGCAGAGCCACAAGTCAAAGATATCTTATTTTTCAAATTTGTTTCTCCGTCGAGGTTTTTCGTTTCAACAAAACAGTTGCCCTCAACATCAGAGGTTGAAAGAATGATCATATCAGCAGGTATTTCTTCATTAGCACGCACACGGATAATATCTCCAACATTGACATCTTTCCACATTCTATTCTTGAAAACGGTATCGTTTGTCCCAGAATTGATAGCGGAGTTATAGAGCTCTGGATCGATTACGCTCTCGGCATGGGGAGGGGTAAATGTATGATGGCGACCCAGGTGAAGAGATGCTCTGGTACGCTTGGAGCTGGTTGACCGACGATGGCCTTCGATGAGGGAAGGATCTGAGACGACAGTGGAGATTCTCGTCAAGTTGTAGGTTTCCTTTTCAGCTTCTTCACGAGCATAGTTGGCTTTCATTGACTTGGATGCGAAAAGCATTCCAAACTTCTTCAACTGCTTGAAAATGACCCTGTTTCCACGGGTACAACGTTTTTTCAAGCGTCTCCATGCACTCACAGTATCAATCTCAACGTTCGGGTTTTTCGGACCTTGCAATAAATGAACAGCCGTGTTATTTAGTTCCGAATCACTCGACACCCTCTTGTAGTCCTCGATAGCATCTCTGATAGCTGTGACACAAACAATCACAATCAAAGGGACAGCAGCAAGACCAGGGCTGGCAACACCAAAAACTTGGAATGCCCCCAAAATGACCAAAAGTAAAAAGTATGTATTTGCCACTTTCTGGAACTGAAAATACAAGTTTTTGGGTATAAACGACATGGGGGTGTATTTGGACGTCCGGATCTTATTCCGGGGAAAGCGAAACAAGCGATTATGGGAATGGGGATCCAACATATGAGAGGGAAGATCTTGGTTCACGTATATGTTTCTCGGAACCTTATCGTAGATGTCTTGCAAATACTGGGGCCTGTCAGCCAAATCAAGGTCAAAGAAAATTTTTTGCATCTTCTGCTTGAAAGTAGGCGGACGAGCATGAGCCATGTCTTCCGTGGTATACCTCGTCCTCTGTTGCTTAGAGTCCGAAGGTGTCTGAGCCATCTTCGGATCTTCGGATGCCGTTTCGACCGAGGGAGATGAGTTGATCGTAGAATCACCCATTGCCGGCTGGTCAAGAAAGAGTCAGGTGGGAGTCAACGTAACTCTGAAGAAGACACGTTATGGCAAAATCGAACGCCGAACTAGATTTTGAGAGGTGTAGGGGCTGATGATGCGGTAATAGGGAACGGGGAATAAATTTATGAGTCCCGGAACTGGATGCGACATCCGAACATCCCGAGATTAGCGCCGGGAATCCACAGGTAAGAGTCCTCTAAAAAGATATAAACGGCCGGTTCGCTGTTGTATTAAAGATACCAGATTTAAGTCGTTAATTCCGGAAATTGGCGTTGTAGAGCTCTCCTCCAATTTGCTTGTAAAGCACAATCCAGCGCTATTTCTGTTTCGGCCGACGTTGCAGCCGATTACGGTAGTCGTGCACATAGAAACGCGGCCGGAGGTTTGGATCAAGGCGTGCATATTGCACACGGTCGACGAATTTTTCCTCCGAGCCAAGTGAAAATTAACCCGCAACCAACACTCCACACCAAAATGTCCATCGAAGAAATCCCACAAGGCGCCGAAGTCAACATCATCTCCAAGAACGAGAAGAAGGCCAGAGACTTGATCAAGAAGTTGAACTTGAAGCAAATCAAGGGTATCTCCAGAGTCACCTTCAAGCAAAGAGGTAACATCATCTACGCCATTGACAAGCCAGATGTCTACAAGTCCGCCGCCGGCACCTACGTTGTTTTCGGTGAGGCCAAGGTCGATGACATGAACCAAAGATTGGCTGAGTCCCAAGCTGCTCAAGCTGCTGCTGCTGAGGCTGGCGAGGCTCCTGCTGACAAGAGCCCAGAGTCCATCACCGCCGACCTCGAGAAGGCTTCTTTGAACGAGAAGAAGGAAGAGCCAGTTGACGAGGAAGGTGAAGTTGACGAGACCGGCTTGGACTCCAACGACATCGACATCATTATCGAGCAAACCCAGGTCTCCAGAGCTAAGGCTGTCGCTGCTTTGAGAAAGCACAACGGTGACATGGTCAACGCTATCATGGAGATCTCCTAAGCGGCTCTTATACGTACGTTATAGCAATGTATTTACTGGGCTAATCAATTGCTTTATGTAGAAGTCATTTTCGCCGACGATGCACGCGTCAATTGCTCACGTAGCCCTACAACACCGCTGGAACCTTTTCAGGCTTTTTTGGTGTATCGGCCGGCTTGGTGTTAGGGCTTTCTGGCCCATCCTGTGGGCCGTCCAGCGCTTCCAGAGGCTTTTTGGACCCAGCATCCGGGCCAGGTGCGTGGTTCTGGGAGCTTTTAACATCCTCAGGAAGTGCAAGCTGGCCGTTGGGGAACCCACACATACGGCAGATGTACGTGACTGCATTTGGATTGGTAATGCCAGGAGGAGCCAAGCCGTTGTGAGTGTAGCAGTTGGCACAAATCAAAGCATACCGGCTCTCCACACTCTCGTCGTGATCTGAGCCGATTATGAAGTCAAGCAATCTATCCTGAACCGAGCGTGTCGTGGGCGCAGAGGTGGGAGGTGGCACTTTCTGCGGCTTGGGCGTGGCTGGACGGTTGACAGTTGCGGGCCCAGCTTGCAGGGGGGCCGATGGAGATGCCTTGAGTGAGTCGGCACCGGCCCGTTGTCCTTGCAAGACATTAGGGAGGGCCTGGGGTTTCAATTGCTTGGGATCTGTGTTTGGTTTGCGAGAGTCGCGGGTGTCGAAACGCTCCAAAAGCTGGTTCGTTCGGCTGTAATTCGTGACTTGCTTGAGCTCCTCGAGCTTCAGTTTATGCTTCTTGAGCAAGTGGCGTAACGACTTATCGTTGCTCCGGATGAATACGCCAAAGAGCCAATTGATGATGTAGACGAGCGAAGCAAGAGCAAGTGGAGACATCACAATTGCCAACATGTCACGCAGACTCTGGCCGTGCAAAAAAACCGACAAGCGGCTCCTGCTGACGCCGAGTGGCCCCGCGAGATCATAGGAAACCTTGTAACGGTAGGCGATGAATGCAACGTAGATGAGTGCACAGTAAGATATGGTGGAGTTGCGGACACGCTTTTGCTTTTTGGTCAAAGCCGAGATGCGCTGGCGGACCCGCGAGATTTCCTGTGTGATCGAGGTGAGCTCCTGTTCGAATTGGTCGGGATCAAACAGCTTCAGCTTGAACAAGCCTAAAATGCTCATTGCTGTGGGTGGAGATGATGTTGAAGATGTGAAGCCGTGTGCAGAGGCGGGGCCGGTTGAGGCGACTTCGCTTACGTGGAGCGCAGACCACGTGACCCAGCCATATCCCAGCGCAGTTGCGCCCGCGCACCGTGGAGCTATGACTTGCAGCGACGGTGCCAAAGCCAGCGGTGTTTGGCCGAGATTTGGCTAGAAAATTCGCAGGAACACTCGCGGCTGCCTGGTCTCACCTGCGCAGTTTTCAATCTCTTTTCGAGACATACTCCTCGGTGCCAGGAGCGACCGTGGTGTCTTGCTTGCCCGCTTCCAGCGCCGCGCACCGCCGCCACATATTGTCGCGGCCGGTAGGTCATCGTGAGCGCGGGCTTCATCTCATCAGTAGTGTGATCAACAATAACAAGCAAAGATATAGCCAAAAAGTATAGGAACCGTTGGACCCCAGCATGACGTATCTAATAGGCGACACCACGATCAACATCCGAGAGTCGCTCTCGCCGATGGAACAGGCGCTTATCAAGGCACATCCCGAAGTATTCCGCTACTGCCTCAACTGCACCACTCACAAGTATCTCCTCGCTATCAAGAAGGTGGTGCATCTCTACACAGACATCATAATCATCTACAGCACACTCCTTTCGAAGATACAGAAGTACGACGACATCACATTAATGGCCAATACGCTCAAGGTCAACATGACGAGGCTTGAGGCTGATCTCAATAGCATGTTCGGCAACGATGTGGCCGTGGCCAACGAAGGCTGGGAAAACAAGGACTTCACGGAATTGGTCAAGCCCTTGGCACTTTTGGTTCTCAAAAGCTGCAGCGAGTCCTTCAGCATGACTTTCAAAACACTTAATTGTATCGATGTGTTTTTCGGCACCTTCGACAATTTAAAAAAACTCCTGATACCTGCTCTACTAGCGCATACACAGATGATCCAGAAGCTGATCTCTAGCGCCCTATTTCTATTCGGCCTTAACACGCCGATTGATGAGCTTGCCGCCATAGGCGAGATCTCACCCGAAGTTATCAGACTGCTCACTCGTGTGGATTCCGTTACCAGCGGCATTGGCCGTGAAGCCGAGCTTCTCTCTTTTGTGTTTCTGACCATGGACACCTCGTTACAGCAGTATACTCGCATCTTGCTCGGCAAGGCGATTCTCAAACGAGACGTCAGCGACAAAAGCTGCCAGCTAGTCCATCGGAGAGACGTTTGTTACCAAGCTGCAGAGCATGTCGTCAGCATTCCTCTCAAGGGCACCCAAAACTCCGATCTCTGGGGTGAACTTTCCAAGCAGATTTTCTACGTCCTCTCGGCGTTGCTTGTGGTCTTGGCGGCAGTGTTGTACCGTCTTTACACGGTGATTTTCCAGTAATCTGCTTGGCGTCCGCTCCACCGCACCGGGCCCCATGAGCAACAGTAACAATGGACATCTGCCAGATTAAGCGGCGCAAAAACAGTCAACAAGCACCACCTCAAACCTTAGCAATCAATAGTAAAGTTGGCTCGCTACCAATCCAACGTTTCTAATTCAATCGTTTTTCAACAGCTACGAGTGGCCTTTTTACACCGCTGCCTCGTTTTTTCACACACTCTCGCAACACCCGCGAACCTCCACCACGCTAGACACGTCACGTGCGCGCCGGCATCTATCCCAAAACAAACACTCTGCGTCAAGGCCTGTAGTGGTATCGTTCCAGGAACATAGAACGGGTGGGTGCCTTTCCAAACTGCGCTAATACTCTCAAGCGATCAATTCTCCGTTGGAAGCTGACACCGAGTACTTTGCTCCTCGCTAATTCCCCTCCCTGTGGCTACTCCACGCTCCTAGTTATCAGTCCGCCTGCATTGACATTCGCTTCCAATCTCCTTTGAATCGGTCGTCATTTATTAATTCCCCTTCAATTTTGCTTGTGTCGTGATCAAAATCAAAACTTTTCTCTATGGCGAGTGAAAGTGACCAGATCTACTCTGCTACCTACTCCAACGTGCCCGTGTTCGAGTACGTGACGGAGGAAGGTCCCATAATGCGTCGTAAGTCAGACGCCTGGATCAACGCTACGCATATTTTGAAAATAGCAAAATTCCCCAAGGCAAGAAGAACCCGGATTCTAGAAAAAGACGTCCAAACAGGTATCCATGAGAAGGTCCAAGGTGGCTATGGCAAATACCAGGGAACATACGTGCCCTTGCAGTTAGGCGCTGAAATAGCCAAAAGTTTTGGTGTCTACGAGGTATTGAGGCCCATCTTCGAGTTTCAATACGTCGAGGGGAAGTCAGAAACTCCGCCACCCGCTCCAAAGCACAATCATGCCTCTGCGTCCAACGTTGCTCGTCGCCAACTACAGCAGCAAAAGCAGAAGTCTTATCTGATCTCTTCGCAATCCGGAGAATCTTTCTCCCCTCTGAAACGTGCGAGAGCTACTGATTATGAAGACGATGTCGATAGCAAGCGAAAGGGCAGGCCTAAACGTGTTGCGTTGACAGCGGCGACTCCAGCCTTGAACTACAACAACACCACTCCCCTTAATCTCAATGCACCTAGTATGGGCACATTCAATTACAAAACTGACTCGTCGTTTACAACATCTAACCAGCACATTCCACCTCTTGTCCGACAAGACACAGAGCGTGATGCTCTCCTGATCATGGCGAGTAACATGAACGTGAAAAATGATGATTTGGAAAACGACAGCAGCGATGATGATCAATCTGACTCTAAAGGCTTGACAAAAGCGTCCACTGCTGAAACATATATACATCGCGATTCTGAGGACGAGTTGCTCTCTGGAAAAGAGCTATTTGGAACCAGGGATTTCGGTGCCTCAGGAGACTCGTTTCAGAAAGCTGTCCAGTCGCATAATTACAATAACCCAATTGTGTCAGGATCTTTGCCGAGTCTTTCAGGTCTCAATGGTAATGTGCTACCTGGCGGTCCTCTAGGATTAAGGTCCCAACCATCTCACGCCACTTCGAGCAGCTTGAGACGTAATTCTGAGTCCGCCGAATACTTCAGCAATTTGCTCAATTACTTCCTCGAAGACAGTGGAAACTCCCCCTCGTCAAAGGATCGGGGAACCACCTCTCATCTACCCGAGACAATATTGAACCCTCCCCAACCACTCAGCAAGATCGAAATCAACCAGCCAATCGACAATGATGGAAATACCATTTTCCATTGGGCCTGCTCGATGGGTAATGTTGCCATGGTCGAGTTTTTGCTCTCCATATTTTCTTCTGTCGTTAACAGCGAAGTTCAAAACTATCGAGGCGAAACTCCCCTCATGTTTTTGGTGCAGTTTAATAATTGCTATCAGTTGAACAATTTGCCTCTGATGTTGGATTTGTTATTCGACTCAGTACTTGCTGTTGACAATAACGGAAGAACAGTGCTACATCACATTGCACTTGCCTGTAACACATCAAAAAGTGACAACTACAAGTCCCACAATCCAGCTGAGAGTAAACTCAAGAAGGAAAGGTTTGCCAAATACTATTTTGAAACCTTATTTTCTAAAATTGTGGGATTCCCCGAGTTTCAGCTCCTGCAAGGTAACCAAAATCGGAGTCTAGAGGTTAAGAAAGAAGTCATTCTCAAATTTATAAATTATCAGGACCATGAAGGTAACACAGCTTTTCACTTGGTCGCATACAATCTCTCCAAAAAGTGCATTCGCACGTTTATCAACCATCATAAGTACATTGATTTCTCTTTGAGAAACAATGTTAACTACTCGATTGAAGATTATTTGGCATCTCACAACTATGTCCTCCGCCTCGAAAATGAAGGAACCTTAGTTTCGCCCGACGTCAGAGAATCCTCAGATGGACTGGGTCTTGTGGCCGAAAATCACACGGAAAGCTTCGAGTCTCAGACAGATAAGACAAAGCATTACCTCCTGCAGCAGCAATCGGCAATTGAACAGATATCGCAACACTTCAATGAGATTTTGTTTGAGTCTGAAAAAAGCATGCACGCTAAAGATGATCAACTCAGAACATTGCACAAATTTCTCAAGCTCATCAAGCATGAACAGTTTAAGTCGCAGAAAGCCATTTTAAAGGTTTTCAATTTGGACTACCTTATCCAGGATATTGAAGAAGAATTCGAAGAAGAATCCGCGGGAATCGGAAGGCCGCTTCTGAGTGTTGCATCTCACCATGTGCCAAGAGATGGTATGATCCAGGAAGAGATTGATCGCTTGAAAAATGACATTTGTTTCCAGGTGATTTCACTCCAAGAGGACTTTGAAGCCGCATCAAAAAAACTCCTGCAAAGGAACGAAAAGAGCATACGAGCAGAAGTTGTTGAACTCATCAAATTGTCATCTCCGTCTAGCAAGGACGCAGGCGACACTGGCGAGAAGGTGCAATTGGCGTTAGCAATCGAACTACAAAAACAAATTGTTCAGAGACGAGTGCTATCGCACAAAATTCTTGAGGTTGGTGCGGAGGTTCCCATTTTTGCTCAGAATCCCGAGAAGCTCAAAGATAATGCTAGTAATGGACATATGGGACCAGAGCGAGCTGTTCAAAACGCTGTCGGCCAATTCGGAGGGCGGTCAGACGGACTCGGTACTGCGATTGCCAACTTCCCGCCAGCAGACAAACTTTACAAGTACTGCAAGTTGATTGCATTGAGTTGTGGTATGTCGTTTCTGGAAGTTGAAAGCTCAATAGACCTCATCGAGCAGTCTTTGGCAAAATCAGCAAACAGTCAAACCTAGGAGTCTGCGATTTGCAATTGACGTGCGGCTAGCCTTGTGAGAATTTGACCGCGTGGCCCGTTTGCATCCGCATCGGACTGCGGCTTCGAAAAATTCACCGCTATTAACCGAAGTGTGTTTCCACACTATGGAAGATGCGCGCGGCAAGTTTGCAGCCGGCAAAAGCCGCCGCGGCTATCGACAATGCCAATAGCTTGAAACATTCGGAACGAAAATACACAAACATATATCTGCATTACTGCCCTTATTCTGGAAATAGATTTTTCTTCTTCATTATTGATACTTGTTGCCAAATTCATAGCTCAAATTAATTTACATCGTCATGCTTCCAATTACCCCAGGACACGAAGATGTCTCTTCGCTCACACTGGACAGTACAGATGATATGAGTTTAACAGCAAAAAACACACATGTCAACGAGCTCGGTACGGAAAAAGATGAAGAAATGGAGGTCAAGTCGTTTCATACTCAAGAAACATACGATCTTGAAAAAAATGATTTGGTGAAAAACGAGGCGGAATACAACGAGACAACACATGACGTTTCTTCCAAAAGTGAAAAGTTGGAGTTGCAACGTTTGGCTACCAAAGTCACCCTTATTTCTCTAATGGCCGGTGCTGATGAGACTGAAAGTCTGAGCTTTTGTTTGGAGAAGGATAAGCCACACGGCGTTCATCATGGTGAGGATTTGGCCAGCGTAGACCCAGAACTCGTTACCTTCGCATACGATAGTAAGGAAGATCCTCGCAATTGGAACTTGACTAAGAAACTTTGGGTCCTTTTCCTCGTGTCACTCTTTACGTTCATTTCTCCCATTTCAGCCTCAATCGCTTCTCCAGCTGCATCATACTTGGCAGAGGACCTTAACATAGAGTCTGATACTGTGAAGGCACTAATCACGTCAATCCACATATTGGCATGGGCCATTGGGCCTCTCTTGCTCACTCCATTAAGCGAACACGAGAACCTCGGAAGAAAAAAAGTTTTGATAGTCACTTGCTGGCTCACGTTTTTATTCAACCTTTCTTGTGCTTTTGCAAGATCAACCTCTGCAATTCTCTTGTTGAGGTTCGTGGCCGGTCTATTCAGTGCCATCCCACTCAATGTATCTCCAGCTGTCATCAGCGATATGTTCGATGCTCAAAACAGAAATGCTAGCTTGGCGGGTGTGTTTCTTATTCCCTTCATCGGGGCTGCTTTAGCACCTGTCATCGGTGGGTTCGTCGTGGAAGCGAAGGGCTGGCAGTGGGTTTTTTACACGCTTGCAATCATAAACGGTGCTGTCGCAGTGATTGGATCTTTATTGTACGTTGAAACATTTGTTCCATGTCTTTTGAACACCAAGGTGAAGCGTTTGAGACGTGAAACAGGAAACGAAAACCTACACACGATCTACCAAGTTTACGGAACCAAAAGTTTATTTTCGACTCTCAGAGACACGGTTACTCGTCCTTTTGTCATTTTGTTCACCAACGTGATGGTCATTGGTCTCGGGGCCTTCATGGCCTTCATCTATGGGCTACTCTACTTGATGATTGTGACATTCCCTTCCGTGTACCAAGAAACGTACGGATTCTCTCCCAGCATTTCCAGTCTCATGTATCTCTCATTGGGTATCGGATTTGTCACAGGCGTTTTGTTCTGGACTTTCGCTCTAGGATACGTTTACAATTATCTTCGTGAGAAGCACGGTGAGTCGAAACCTGAACATCGCTTGCCATGCATGCTTTTGACGGCAGTAATCATCCCCGTTGGTCTTCTTTGGTACGGCTGGTCCGTGGAGAAAAAGCTCAATTGGACCATGCCTTGCATCGGGAGTATCATTTTTGCTTTTGGCGTTGTCTGCGTCTTTCAAGCCCTTCAAGCATACCTCATTGATATGAACCCTGCTCATGCCGCATCTTCATTAGCGGCAGCATCCATTTTCCGCTTTCTTTTAGGGTTTCTGTTTCCTCTTTTCGCCCAGAAGATGTATGCGGGAATGGGGTATGGCTGGGCCAGCACCATGTGTGCGATCATCGCCATAGTTTTGGGGATTCCCTTTCCGTTTGTGTGCTATAAATACGGCGAGCGTCTTCGGGAGTGGTCGAACAAAAGAATGGAGAAAGAAGAGAAGCAGCGTAAACAAAAGTACCAGCTTAAATTGCAAGCAATGTTGGACAAGTGCACTGAGGAGATGCAAAGTTGAATGAAAAAGTGGTAGAGCGAAGAAGATAAGTAAACTTCAAGAAAAAGATTTATACTCATAAAAAAAAAAAAGATAGATGTCACCCGTGGCTCTCGTAGCTTTGTCGAGCGAGTCCTAAAAGTCTACCGGGGTCTGCCAGTGCGGCGCGCACCGCATCATCGTCTCGGCTACAATCCACAGCTATCATAATTATCAGCCATGGCTCAACATCTCGTGCCACTCAGTGTCCGGGAATTGGGATGCTTTCCCCTTCCGCAAGAATTACAATGTCTTCCTGAAAAAGTGCTACAGGAGTTTTCACAGCTGTATGAGCTTGTGGAAGGCTTCGTGGCGTCCCTTGAAAGGTTCCAGCAGTATCAGAAAGACAAGATTGACGAGCTCGACCGCACCATCGGGCGGATCAATGAAATTCTAATGCTTTTGAAGAAAAGAGAAGCGGCTCGGCTCGAAATGGAAGAGCTTTGCCAGAAAATCTCGTCTTTGGCATCGCGTGTGTTTGCCTTAGAAGAGTCGCAGTATATGTTGTTGAGCGCCAACTACAACCCACACATTTTGCGGAACAAGTTTGAAAAAGTGGTTCGGGCTGATGACGCAGAATCTGACACAATGATTCACGACTACCAGCGGAGCGGAGGCGATCTTCAAACGTTTCTCTCCAACTTTATTGCGGTGCGCAAGCGGTACCATGGGCGCCGTGAGAAATTGCACCGTTGGAGCGAAGACCGCGTAAGCGGAATGATGTGAGAGGGCTGAGAAGAACGACAGAAAGAGATAGAA
>JAKUBD010000316.1:0-11642 GCA_030563125.1 Metschnikowia laotica
TCAATCTTGCGTGCCGCCCCGATGTTTTGCAGCTGCCGTGTTGATGATGCCTGCTCCTGCACACGCTCCCCACGCGTGTGTCTCTGGTCGGTCGCTCGGCCGCGCCTACCAAATGAGGTTTCATCCCACGATATACACAACAGTCTTGGATCTACTCCACGTCAAAACAAGCTGCAAAACGTCAGACTCGCCAGGGTGCTTTCCACAGCCAGACTCAAAAATCTTCCAAAATGCCCGAGTTTGACGATGTCATGCAGCCGGCGCATTTTCGACCTCAGCTAGACTACAATCCCATGTCCAGCATCGATCGCTACACGGTGCTACTAAAAGACGGAGAAACAACCGCCACTATTTCTCCAATACAAAACGCAGACAGTCTTCCTCCAGGCCTCCTCGCTTTTTTGTGCGACGAGTTCAATATAGAGATCGAGCGAGGAGACACCTTTTCGTTTTTTGACACTTTGCATATAGAATCCTTCCAAAACTACTGGTTCGGCAGCTTCGCCGGTGTGATGGTGTTGGGAGACTCTCCGTCCTTACAGGGACCCAAGCACTGGGAGAAAGAATGCTTAGGAACATTTTTCATAAAGCCAAATTATCCAGGACGTGCATCGCATATATGCACCGCTGGGTTTTTGGTGAACGCCGGTATTCGTGGTAAAGGAATCGGCCGCACGTTAACAGATTGTTTCTTGCAATGGGCTCCTAGGCTAGGCTACACGTATTGCGTGTTCAACTTGGTATTTGAAACCAACGTTGCAGGCCGCCGTATATGGGAGTCTTTAAACTTCAAGCGCATAGGGAGAATCAAGTCGGCCGGAATTTTGAAGGGTCATGATACTGCAGTCGATGCAATAATCTACGGACGAGAGTTGGTCATGCTTTCAGACTCTACACTTGGTGCATACAGATTTGACAAGATCAAGTTTTACTTGGAGACTGGTAAGTACCCTGCCATGGCCGACAGGCAAGAAAAGTCAAGGTTGCGGTCTTCCGCGTCGCACTACAGACTTGAGAATGGTAAGTTGATGCTTCGTGACAAAGAGGTTGTGAGTGATCCTGTTCGGCAGCTCCAGATTTGCTCCGAGGTGCACTTGTCGAATCACGGAGGAATCAACAAGACCACGTCGGCCGTTGCGGAGAAATACCACTGGACGAGAATAAAAGACACTGTGTCTGCGGCCATAAAGAATTGCATGGCGTGTCGTGAATCCGCCAAGGATGACGTGGTTGTCAAAAGGAGCTCTGTCGCCAAGAAGACTATGCAAGAGGTTCCAGATGCTCGTCTTGCGGAGAACGGACTCAAAGCCTTACAAGGCATGCGCAACATCATCCGGCGCGATACGGGCAACGACGAAGTGGACTCAATGGCGATGTTGAACCATTTGCCACCTCGTGAAACCGAAGGCTTGCTTGGGCACGATTTGTCCGGCTTGGAGGACGGTCTCATTGCAGTCGTGGAAGCAGCACAAAAGAGGCAACATGGCGCCCAAAATAACAGGAACAATAATCATGAACATGGACATGGACATGGACACTCATCGCCAGCGCATGGGAGCCACAATGAACAAGCTTCATCTACATATGCGGCGGTTGCAGCTGCGGCTACTCACTCAAATCAGTTTTATGCCCATGACTATGCATCGCATCCGTACAATAAGTATGATGCAAATAAGAGCCAGGCCAGCAGACAGAGAAATGTTCCGGTTGACCCTGATGTGTCTGCATTTGACCACAACGTGAATCCTGGTGGAGATGAGATAGAAATCGCCCGGGCATTAATGCATTCTAATGACGTTGAGGAAAATGACCAACACCCTGATGTGGAGCAGCAGGGAAAAAACAGTAAAAGCGCCGGAAGAGACCGGAGTGAAGCTAACATGTTCTTCAAATCAGACTAAATACAAAATTCCTTACAATCTTCATCAATTATGACATTTTACTGTAAACCCAAATGTAGTGTACCTATATGTTGATATTGTTTTAAAGTTGTTATTCAAAGGTTCAAGACAGCCGCAAAGGCTTCTTGTATGCGTCGCCAACCAACATCCTAAGCGAGTCCATGGTCATTCCCCCAAACGATTCATGGGTTATGGAAACTTGGCTGACATCTTTTGCACTTCTGTAAAGAAAAGCAATCCCCCTTTTTTTTTTTAATGTTGACAGAAATTAGAAGTCAACACCGATGACCATAGCCAACAATGCCATTCTGATGTACAAACCGTATCTCATTTGTCTGAAGTATGCGGCTCTTTGATCGAAATCGACCTCCTCCTTGACCTCGTTGGTTCTTGGCAATGGGTGCATCACACACATGTGTTGCTTGGCGTGAGCCAAGATCTTGTTGTCAACAACATAAGTGTCCTTCAATCTCAAGTATTGATCTCTGTTAGAAAATCTCTCCTCTTGGACTCTGGTGCAGTACAACACGTCAGACTTGGCGATGATCTCTGGAGTCACCTCCTCGGTCTCGGAAACTAACATGTTGTTTTCCACCAACATCTCCTTGAGGGAAGAAGGCAAAGCCAACTCCTTAGGGGAAACCAATTGGACGCGAACCTGGTATTGCTTCAACAAGTACAACAAGGAGTGAACTGGTCTGCCGTACTTCAAGTCACCCATGAAGGTGACAGTGATACCGTTGACGGTTCCCAACTCTTCTCTGATGGTGAACAAATCCAACAAGGCTTGGGTAGGATGCTCCTTGCTTCCGTTACCACCGTTGATGATTGGAACAGGAGAGTATTTGGCGGCAATGTCAGCGGACTCCTCAGATGGGTGTCTCAAGACAATGGCATCGGAGTAGCAAGCCAAAGAGCGGATAGTGTCTTGCAAAGTTTCACCCTTCTTGACGGAGGAGGAGTCAGCAGCAACCGCGATAACTCTACCTCCCAATCTTTGCATGGCAGCATCGAACGAAGAGGAAGTTCTGGTGGAAGGCTCGTAGAACATGGTGGCCAACAATCTGCCCTTCAACAAATCCAAGACACCTTGTCTCTCAACAGCCAATCTCATTTCTTGGGCAACAGTGAACAAAGCGTGCATGTCAGAACGAGTGAAGTTCTTGACAGACAAAACAGAGTTTCTCAAGAAGATGTTGTTTTTTCTGATGTAGTTGACCAAAGCGTTGGACTCGGACAAAGCTCCAGAAGGAGGCTGAGAAACCAACTCGGATCCCAACTTCTCCAAGGATCCAGGCTCTTGGGTGTCTCTCTCCTTGATGAAAGATGGGCGGCGAGCACCGTCGTTGAACGAAGCTCTGCTCTTTCTGCGACCCATGTTTGGCGATTGAGGAACAGAATTGACGGATCCAAAAACGTCCTTGGCAAGAACGCCGTTTTGACCGGAGGCGTTGGCACTCAAGATCGAGCCGTCCAAGCAAAGAGTGTCACCGTGATGAGAAACTCTGTCAATGTATCCAGTCAAGTTGGAGAAAAGCTTGGTAGCAAGCTCGCCACCGACGTAAGTTCTGTCGAGATCAAGGTCAACAGAGGCATCTTGTCTACCAATCTTGAAGATCTCAGAAGGGTTGGTGTGGAAACGGGTGATGATGTCCTCAAGAGTGAGCTTGCCCTCCTTGACAGCGGAGATCAACAATGGCAAGGTCTCTTGATAGCCCAAGCTTGGGGTGACGTCGTAACCAAGACCCTTGGCAACCAAGAATGGAGTGACACCGACAGAGAAACAGTCAATGTCCTCCAAAGACTGCCACAAAGCAGTTTGGTCTGTCTCGGTGGGCAAGAAAGTGAATTGTGGGTAGCTCTTTTGGGAAAGGAACAAGGAGTAGACGGTGACGTCACAAGTAACCTTCAAGTTCTTGGCCTTAGCCATCTTGATCAAGTCCAAGTCTTGCTTGGAGGAAACACCGGTGATGTGAATGGAGCGACCGTGCAAGGAAGCCAACAACAAGACGGAGGCCAAGTCGGTTGCCTTGGCGTCGGTGATGATTGGCTTGTTAGCAGGCCAGCCGGCAAAGTGGCTGGAGATCAGGGCAACGTTGGAGTTGGTCAAGTCTGCGTATGGCAAGTACAAAGCACCTGCTGTCTCTGCGGCAGTAGCGACGTCCTCACAGTTGGAGTCAGAGCCAGCAATGTAAACAGAGTAGTCGGTGTAAGCAGAAGTGGAAGCGGCGTCGATAGCTCTGTCCAAAGAAGCAGCATCAACAGCAGAAGTGCCAGCGACAGTTTGTGGCAAGAAGGCGTTGAAGGTGAAACCAGCGGCCAAAGCGGCCTTGGTAGCGGACTCGAAGTCGTTCCAAGATGGGACAAAAGAAGAGATGTTGACCAAACCTGGCAAGGTGGTGGTGGAGTGAGAGGTTTGAGCATCGTTGTTGGACACAACCAAAGCACCCACTCTGGACAAAGCCTCAATCAACAACTTGGCGCACTTGACGTTGGTAACCAATGGCACCGAGTAGTCGACAGCCATACGACGAGATTCGTAACCCTTGGACATGTAGTTGGCAGGACGACGGAATCTGTTGGAAGATGGCAAGTTGATGTACAAGTCGATCAAGTTGTTAGCCAAGTGTTGAGTCAAGGAGTACTCGGACTTTTGGTCTTCTTCTTTGCTCAAGACTTCCAAGTAATGAACTGGAACACCGTGCTCCTTGATGAAGTCGGCGGTACCAGCAGTAGCAAACAACTTGTAGCCCATCTCGTGCAACTTCTTGATGGATGGCAACAACTCTTGCTTCTCCTTGAAGGAACCAATGGAGAACAAGATGTTTTTCTTTGGCAACTTGAAGCCAGTGGAGATCAACGACTTCAAGTATGCCTCGTACTTGTTCTTACCAAAAGTAGCAACCTCACCAGTGGAAGCCATCTCAACACCCAAAATAGGGTCAGCACCAGCCAATCTAGAAAAGGAGAATTGAGGAACCTTGATAGCGCAGTAGTCCTCAGGCAACTTCTCACCTGGGTATGGAGTGACTGGAAGGTCCATGATAGCCATGGTGGCCATCTCAATCAAGTCAGTTCCAACAACCTTAGAAATGAATGGGAAAGAACGGGAGGCACGAACATTACACTCGATGACCTTGATGTCATTGTCCTTAGCAATGAACTGAATGTTGTATGGACCGGTGATGTCCAATGCCTTACCAATCTTAGCGGTGGCTTCGACAATTCTTCTGACGGTCTCTGGGTCCAAATCTTGAGGAGGAACAATGAGAGTAGCGTCACCAGAGTGAACACCGGCATTCTCAACGTGCTCGGACACAACGTGCATGATCATCTTACCGTCCTTGGCAACAGCATCCATCTCAATCTCTTTAGCGTTCTCGATGTATTTGGTGAGAACAACTGGATAGTCTGGAGAAACATCGACGGCTTGAGACAAGTAAGAAGCCAAGTCAGCCTTCGAGTAGACAGTGTTCATGGCAGCACCGGACAAGACGTAAGAAGGACGAACCAAAACTGGGTAGGTGACCTTCTCGGCGAACTCCTCGGCCTCCTCAATGGAGGTCAACTCCTTCCAAGCTGGTTGGTCGACGCCAATCTTGTCCAACATTCTGGAGAACTTGTATCTGTTCTCGGCGGAGTCAATCATCTCTGGAGAAGTACCAAAGATCTTGACGTTTTGACGGTGCAAGTTCAAGGCAATGTTGTTGGAGGTTTGACCACCCATGGAAATGATAACACCGGCGGAGGTTTCCAAATCGTAGATATCCAAGACTCTCTCCAAGTTGATGGTCTCGAAGTACAATCTGTCGGCCTCGTCGTAATCGGTGGAGACGGTCTCAGGGTTGTAGTTGATCATAATGGTCTTGAAGTTGTTCTCTCTCAAGGTTCTGATGGCTCTGACAGCACACCAGTCGAACTCCACGGAAGAACCAATTCTGTAAACACCAGAACCCAAAACAATGACACCGTGCTCGTCGAACTTGACGTCGGAGGAGTCGGCGTTGTAGGTAACATACAAGTAGTTGGTGAAGGCAGGGAACTCAGCAGCAACAGTGTCAATTTGCTTGACAAATGGAATGACACCGGCCTCCTTTCTCAATCTTCTGATAGCAACTTCGTTAGAGTTCAAGAACTTAGCAATTTGTCTGTCCTCGAAACCCAACTGCTTGGCTTGTCTCAAGATAGAAACTGGAAGGTTCTCCTTGGTACCGTAGCTGGAGATCTTGGAACCGAACTTGATCAAGCCATCCAACTTGTTCAAGAACCACTTGTCAATGTTGGTCATCTTCCAGACCTTGTCAACAGAGTAGCCATCAGTCAAAGCATTGGCGACAGCAAACAATCTTTGGTCAGATGGAGTTTGCAATTCAGTGTCAATGTCAATAGACATCAAAGCGGCGGTCTTTTGGAAACCCAAGTTTTGGTAGTCGGTGGATCTGATAGCCTTTTGGATAGCCTCCTCAAAAGTTCTACCGATAGACATAACCTCACCGACGGACTTCATCGAAGAGGACAACAAGGAAGAAACTCTGGTGAACTTCTTCAAGTCCCATCTTGGGATCTTAACAACGACGTAGTCCAAAGATGGCTCGAAACAAGCACAGGTAGACTTGGTGACCGAGTTTTGGATCTCGTTCAATGGAATGTTCAAACCCAACTTGGCGGCGGTGTAAGCCAAAGGATAACCAGTAGCCTTAGAGGCCAAAGCAGAAGAACGAGACAATCTGGCGTTGACCTCAATGATGCAATACTCCTTCGAGAATGGGTTCAAGGCGTACTGAATGTTACATTCACCAACAACACCCAAGTGTCTGATGACCTTGACGGCGGTAGTTCTCAACATGTTGTAGTCCTCATCAGACAAAGTTTGAGAGGGGGCGACAACAATGGAGTCACCGGTGTGGATACCCAATGGATCAAAGTTCTCCATGTTACACACGGTGATACAGTTGTCGAAAGCGTCACGAACAACCTCGTATTCAACTTCCTTCCAACCCTTCATGGATCTTTCAACAAGAACTTGAGGAGAGGTAGCAAAAGCCTTGGAACACAAGGCGACCAATTCCTCCTCGTTGTCGGCGAAACCAGATCCCAAACCACCCAAAGCAAAGGCGGCTCTGACAATCAATGGGTAGCCAATGGCATTGGCAGCGTCAACACACTCCTTGACGTTGTTACAAGCCTCAGATCTTGCAACCTTCTCGTCGATCTCCTCCATGGCTTGAGAGAACAATTCTCTGTCCTCAGTGGTGATGACAGTGTCGATTGGGGTACCCAAAACCTTGACACCCAAACCCTCGAACTCGTCTTTCAAGGCGATACCGACAGATAAGGCGGTTTGACCACCGAAAGTACAGTAGACACCGTCTGGGCGTTCAAACTCAATGACCTTTCTGACAAACTCGGGGTTGACTGGCAAGAAGTAGACCTTGTCGGCCAAACCCTTAGAGGTCTGAATGGTAGCGATGTTAGGGTTGATCAAAATAGTGTAGATACCCTCTTGCTTCAAAGCCTTGATAGCTTGAGAACCAGAGTAGTCAAACTCACCAGCTTGACCAATGGACAAACCACCAGAACTCAAAACAAGAACCTTCTTGACGTTCTCTCTTGGGTGAGCGGCTCTATTGTCGGCAAGTTTTCCGCCTGGAAACTCAACGGCCTTGTAAACACCGGTGTTCTTGAAGTCAACAACGGCATCAATGAAGGTGTCAAACAAGAACTCAGTGTCTCTTGGACCTGGAGTAGACTCTGGGTGGAATTGAACAGAGAAGTAAGGCTTGCTCTCGTGGTAAATACCCTCGTTGGATTGGTCGTTGGCGTTGATGAACAACTCCTTCCAGCCGCCGCTCAAGGTGGAAGCGTCCACAGCGAAACCGTGGTTTTGGGAGGTGATGTAACATCTGCCAGAGATGGTGGAGGTACATGGGATGTTGTGACCACGGTTACCGAACTTCAACTTGGTGGTAGAAGCACCGGTGGCTCTGGCCAACAATTGGTGACCCAAACAGATACCGAAGACAGGAGTCTTGCCCTCCTTCATGATCTTCTCCAATCTGGCGACAGTCTCGGTCATGACCTGAGGGTCACCGGGACCGTTAGAGATGAACAAACCGTCGTATTCCTCGGAGGTGAAGTCGTAGTCCCATGGAACCACCTTCAACTCGACACCTCTGGCGACGAAACAACGGATTTGGTTGTACTTCATACCGACATCAACAGCAAGAATACGGATGGTCTTGCCGTTCTTGTCGGTCTTGAAGTTGTCCTTTGGAGTGTACAAGACAGGTTCCTTGGTGGACACTTTCTGGACCAAGTTCTTGACGTTGGGGTCGTCCCACTCAGGAACGTCGAAGAACTGCTTCCAGTCGCTCTTGCCAACCACATCGTCGTGGGAGGTGGAGGCCTTTTGGATGGAGAGTCTACCCAAGGTAGAACCGTTGTCTCTCAACTTCTTGGTCAAGGTTCTGGTGTCAATACCGTAGACGGCCGGAATGCCCTCCTTCTGCAACCACTGGCCCAAAGAGGACTTGGCCAAAAAGTGGGAGTACTCCTCGGTGTAGTGGGCAACAACCAAACCAGCAATGTGGATACGGTTGGACTCGAAGTACTTTGGCAACTGCTCGACAATGTCGCACTTCAAGTCTCTGTCGGGCACACCGTAGTTACCGACAAGAGGGTAGGTGATGACCAAGATCTGGCCCTCGTAAGATGGGTCGGTGATGGACTCGGGGTAACCGACCATACCGGTTTGGAAAACAACCTCACCCGCAGAAGAAACTGGGGCACCAAAGGAGTAACCTTGCAAGGATTGGCCATCCTGGGTCTCCAAGGTCATCAACCTGTCACCGGTGGATTCCATTGGAGGGGAAATGGGGGCAGACAATGAAGCCATCTTTGAAAGATCTCTCGGGCAAATAAGGGTAGGGGAGGGGATAAGTTCAATTTAGCGGGGGAGGAAAATTGAATGAGTTCTGCAAATCGGGGGAAATTTGGCAAAACCGAGTTTCGATGCACAAGAGATCTAAAGGAGTTAGTAGGTGGGTGAAAAAGGACCGGGCGATGACTTCGCGGTGTGCCAGACCGAAAACGCAGGAAGGCATCGGAATCAGCTCCAAAAGCGCCAACCGAACACGGCCAATCCGACGTTCCAGTCTGTACAAGCAGAAGGCCTGAATAAGAAACCGCCCAGACAACACAATCAGACGCCAGCGTAGATTGTCGAAGAGACTACGGGTAGACCACAGAGAATCCACCGTCTCTCAACATAGCTAAGGCACCAGAATAGTCGGGTCGAAGGAAACACATACAATAAAAGACACAGGAGTGGCTATTGATGCGATCAAGGAACAGCAACTAAAGAGATTTGGCTATTGTTGAGAGAAGGAGGAGAAGAGAGAGGAGAAGAGAGAAAGAAATAATACTCGTCCGAGGGTGGGGCGAACGGCATGCGTATTTATAGCGGGACGGTCAAAAAAAATTTGCCGTCTGCGAAGCGCAGACCCCCAGCGGGCGATGGCGTCACGTGTATGTGCAGTTCCGAGCGACCGACGTCAGAAGGTCTGCGTCTGAGGGAAAGGCGTTTCGAGGGCCAGCGGCATCCGTGTGAACGGCGCCGGCCCGTTCGACCCACCGTTCGTGCGAGCTTCGACCGGACACCTGGCCAGAGCTGGATTGGCTCGCCGCCAGTCTTTCTCGCCCGACGCAACGCCGGCCCGCCGGCCCAACGTACGTCTGTCGCCTCCCAGCGCCAGCTGTCGTCCTGGGCGTCCTGCAGGCAAGCGGGCGAAGTCAGAGTCGTCTGTGCTGCCGGCGCGATGAGCAAAAGCCGTGCATAGCTCATCACCGGCAACAAGGGCACGGGCAACAACGGCTACGTATGTGCAAGCACCGCCGTGCAACAGCGGCCATATACGAGATATTCTGAGGCGGCGGCGTCCGTCCTGCGTCCGATGTTCTTTGGTCTGCTGTTGTTGCGTTTCAAATTCTGCGTTGTGCGTTGGGTTTTTCCGCCCGTGTCACTTTGGGAGGAGCGGAGGCTGCGATCGCCAGCTGTGCGCGATGTGGCCCTGTAGCTGTGGCGGCCCCAGACAGGGCAGGGCAAGAAGAAATCGGCCGAAGAGAGAGCGGGACGGAGAACGGCGGTTTGTGGCTTGTTCCAGCTGCGTTCCAGCTGCGTTCCAGCTAGGCCAGATGCACTGTTCTGGTCGGCCTTTTATTTCTCTGTTTGTCTTTTTTTCTGTCTTTTTTTTCTGTCTTTTTTTTCTGTCTTTCTTTCTGCTTGTCTGATTTCTGTGTCTTTTTTTGTTTCTCCCTTTTTTGTCTTTTTCCCTTTTTCCCTTTTTCCCTTTGGTTCTCTGCTGGCGTTCCTCCCTCTGGTGGGGCGGGCAGTTTCCACTTTTTGCCACGGGTGGCCCCGCCGTGCTCTTTTCCGCGCCCTAGGCCCGCTCTTTTCCCCGGAAAATTCGCGCCATCTCCCGCTAAAAACTCCACCCGCCTGCAACGGAAAGGAGTAAGCACCGCTCGGTCCGGGAAATACCATCACCGGAAACTCGTTTTTAATTTTTTTTTGTTCTTCTCTTTCTGCACTTTCTTCTTTCCCAACCGCCTCGAGTTCCATTGGCGGAGAATCTCGAATTGGCCCGCCCTCCGGAACAGTCCGCCGTATTCCGCCTCGCCTACGCTATCTGCTGCGGCTCTAGCGCTTCGCGAACCAGCGAGCCATCGACACAGGACGAAAATTCATTCGACTCCACTAGCTGCCCTCCGCCGTCTTCTCCGTATACGCTACCCGCTGTCGTCACACCACAATCACCATACTTTCCCACATCAAGTGAAGATTGGCCGAGATGCCAAGCTTGCGTCTGATTCGTGAAGACCTACGCAGGGCCTTTCACGGCCACGCCTCTATCGGTTATCGCCTACGAAGCGTCATCCACGATGTGTCTGAGGCAATTCACCCATACGCTGTCAAGGTGGTTCCGAATTTCCGGGCAGCCCACTACGCCTACATCATTTTCGTCGCATTCTTCACCTCGGGCATCGTCTACGCCATTTCCAACTTTGCCTACATCGATATCCTCTTTCTAATGGCCGGTTCCTCCACCCAGGCCGGGCTCAACACCATCAACCTCAACAATCTTCGTCTCTCCCAGCAGATACTCATCTACATCACAGCGACACTCACAACGCCCATTTTTATCCATGGCTCGCTTCTTTTCATCCGCTTGTACGGTTTCGAGCGCCAGTTCGACAACATCAAGGAATCGTCGAAGCTCAACTCCAAGATGCGTCGAGAAGCAACCTTGGCCGCCCGCACACGGTCTTTGGATGCCACCGCCGTTAACACTGTCACAAACTTGAACCTCGGCATGAAGTCCCCTGGTCACCGAGGGCCCCCGGCTCAAGAACCACCGAAGAACTCCTCAACCACCTCTCCTACCGCGACCACAGAGTCCAGCGATCATGACACTCTGAGTGTCAAGGACAATGTGCAAGCGGATCTCGGCGGAAGCGGCCTGATTAGCCCGAAAAAGGTGATTCCTCATGAGGCAGCGCACAACGACGGCATCACCTTTGCCGAGCTTCCTAGACCAGGCAAAAGACTCCAGGAGGTCGACCCTTCGGACATGTACAAGTCCATAGCAATGCTCCAGAAGGAGCGGCGCGAGAGCAACCAAGACGAGGACGTGTTAGTCATCAAGTCGCCAAATGAAATCGAGCGAGACACAAATACTCCCA